>CM029369.1:1386752-1407606 GCA_017165825.1 Hepsetus odoe
CGCTTCTCAATGTGTCTGGGGGCCTGAAAGTACTCTTCCAATTGTCTTTGGTCCACCAAAAACAGCGCAGACAGACGGTTCCTGTGCTTTTAAGACATGTAAATTAGCTCTGTCCTGATTGGCTGCCCTGTTTGTGCTGTAATCCAAACCCAAACACCAGACACCGGGGCAGATATTATTATGTATGTTCGTGTGTGTGTGTGTGTGTGTGTGTGTGTGTGTGGGTGTGTGAGAACACTGATCATGCTCATTCATGCTGAAGGTCAGTGAAGCTGAAGTCCCTGAAAACACTCACCCTCAGATCAATGACCCGGTTGTCCAGTTTGGTGTCCTGGTTGACGGTGGCTCTTCCTTCCTGCTCAACAGAACCGCAAATAAAACAAATAAATAAAAATTCCACCAAATATGTATTTGTTTACTGATTTTCCGAGTCTGAAGATCAGCTCAGCGACACTGGAGTTCTGATCTGCAGTTCCCATTTGGAGTCGCTACAGCAGATCAACTGTCTCCATTTCTTCCTGTCCTCTGCATCTTCCTCATTCACACAGCATAGCTGGTCTCCCTACCGTCTTGTAATCCTTCCCTTTCACTGAAGCTGGTCCTCGTTTGTCACAGATCACTCCTGTCACTCTTCTCCACCCATTCCAACCTGCCTGCACTCTTCCACACTCGCCGTTACTCTGAACTGTCTACCCCGAGCATTTAAACTCCTCCCTCTTCGCCTCCGCTACTCCCTCCATCCTCACCACTTCACATTTACAATTAAAGCATTTAGCTGAGGCTCTTATCCAGAGCGACTTACATTTCATAATCACAGGGACAGAACTCACCTCATCGCCTTCACCTTCAGGACGAACAGCATCTTCTAACTGCAGTGGTAACCGGGGCTCAGCCTGACTCACCACAAAGATCTGAGAACGAGAGAGACAGAGAGAGGTTGGAAAACGACAATCTCACACTGAAAAAGTGTTGAATAACTTAAAAAACATTGCATGTACATCTACATTTATATAATATTTATATATTTATATCCTCCATGTGTTTGTTTGAGGCGACACAAAAACCTTCCCTCAGTCGTGAACACGGAGAACATCAAATAATTAATAAATATAAAAGCGATAAAATAGATAAAGAGATAAAAGTGTGTTGGCCTTCAAACCCCCTCAGCAGGACCGTCTCCAACCCGTATAGCATAGCTGGTTTCACTACCGCTCTGTAACCCTACCCTTTCATCCAATATTTGGACAGCGGACGCTTCCCCAGCACAGGGACGCTGACTGTTTGCTAAAGTGTAAGACCACCACCACCAGATCTGAAACATCAGCTGCTCTGTGGTCAGAAACCACAATGAAGGTCTAGAGGATGTGCAGCAGGGAGGTGTTTCAGATAAAGTGGCCAGTGTTTATTTAACGTTACATGTTTAACGAGCGAGACGTGCGTTTCCTTTTCTCACTCTCGATGCGTGGACGTAAACAGGAAGTGCTGAGTATGAATGAACGGGCACTAATTTTACCCTCTCAATGTGCAGCTCCACATCCTGCTGGGAGCAACTCTCGATCTTCTGCTCCACCGTCTGCACCACAGCCTCTACGTCCACAATGCTCTCCTTCGTGATGCTGCAGAGAGAGAAACAGAATCAGGTTGTAAAGGCCAGAGAAACGATCAGGTTTAGGGACGATTATTCACATCGATTTGTCCCTTGAGTGACAGGTCGCAGATCTCTTCTGCTGGTCACTGGTTTGTGAAGTTGACTGGTTTCATGTGCAGTTTGCTAGTTCCTTCTGCAGCTGGCTGGTTTCTTCTACAGTTGGTTGGCTGTCCAGCAGCACTCCCTTCCAGATCTTCGTAATCTGTCGTGATAAGCCAACGCTGCGACTGCCAGCTGGACTCAGACCACGTTCGGGTTTCAAAAGCTGGTCATTTACACTGTTGCTCTGGACGGCAGCCCCAAGATTCAACCAGCAGTGAAACGTGTCCCTGAAACACTCCGAGATTACTGCAGTGGTGCAAACTGAACTTATTCTACATATGACAAGAGCAGAAGCAAAGGAGAACAAAATAAAATAATATAAAATGTTAGGTGTAAATGGAACAGAAAAGAAATCTGTATTCTCCCACCTTTCTTTCACATCAAAAGAACCGAGACTGGGAACGGATCCTACAACCTTCTCACTGCGAGGTGACCGTGTTTAACATCATGTACAGTTCACATATTTACTCACAGCCACTACTGTTCAACAAATTCACTCAACAACGTTTCCAGGAGGAGCTTGATCCGTCTCCTCAGCCCTTCTTTTTCTGGAGAGTCTTAGGCTGTACTTCTGCTCCAGACCCTGTTCTGATGGCCAGTGTGTTTCTGTGGAGGCTACACAAGCTGTGGGTGGAGTAACTGCAGTAGGGGCATCTTAACCTTAGGTGACATTAAGAGTGACTGACTGAGATCAGCAGGACGAGCTGAGATGTTACACCAGGAATGCACAAACCAGTGCATTTCTGTGGGGAGGTGGTGGTCTAGTGGGAGGATACTCACCTACAGACCAAGAGCTCAAAGGTTCTAATCCCACCCGCACAACTTCCAGCAATGAGCTCATGAGCAAAACCCTGAACCCCGAGGAGCAGGAAAAAAAAGGAGGAGAAAATAAAGGAGGTCAAGGAGAAAAAAACACAAGCTGGAGAATAAGAATGAGGAAGAGAAGAAGAAGGATGAAGAGGAAGAAGGTGGAGAATGGGAAGGAAAAGGAAAAAAAAAGGAGATGATGAAGGAGGAGGCCATGGAGAAAGAACAAGACTGATAATAAGAACGAGAACAAGAAGGAGGAGGAAAAATAATGAGAAGGGAACGATGAGAAGAAGGAGGAGGAGGGAGAAGAAGAAGGACGAGGATGAGCAGGTCGAGAAAAAATAAGGAGGCCAAGGAGAAGGCGAAGATGATGATGGAGGAGGTCAAGGAGAAAGAACAGAAGATGGAGAATGAGAATGAGAAGAAGGGGAAGATGAGGAAAAGGAGGAGGAAAAGATGAAGAAGGAGGACGACGAAGATGATGATGAAGGGGGAGGCCAAGGGGAAAAAACAGAAGATGGAGAATAAGAATGAGAAAAAGATAAAGGGGAAGGAGAGGAAGAATGATGAGGAGGAGGGAGGAGTAGAGAAAAAAAAAAAAAAAAAAAAAAAAAAAAAAAAAAAAAAAAAAGCAGGAGATGAAGGAGAAGGGGAAGAAGACAAAAGAAGAGGGAGGAGAAAGCGAAGCAGGCCAAGCAGAAAGAAGGAAGGAAAAAATGAAGAAAGAGAAGAGGGACAACAAAGAAGGAGAAGAGGACGGGCTGAGATTTGATCTGTTGCCGGGGAGACGCAGACTTGTTGTGAAGGCCTCGTTTGTGAAGGAGCGAGTGTTTTGACAGAAGAGAGGAAGTCGTTGGTGGAAACTCTCACCTCCTTGAGTAACTGCAGCTCGGCCGCCTGCGTTTCTGCAGGTTGTTGTTTTGTTCGTGTGAGACTGAGATTCCTCTTTTCTCAGAACAAAACAAACACCTCGCTGTTGCCACCAGAACACACTTTCACTGCCTTCACGTCCCCCGTCCCGCGGCCGACCGCACAACCGAGACGCTGTCCTGAGGACGCCCCGATTAACGGCTCCATTCTCTCACTGATAACTCCTGAGATCAACGCAGCGGGACATCCGGTCCTGCACCGGCGTCTTGATCGTTCCAACAATCCGTTTAGAAAAACTCCTCCTCTATCCTCAGATGTTTTTGAAGGACAATGTTTTTGGCTCTCGTTTTCAGCTGCTTGAGAGGATTGGTGTTTAAAATAAATAACGAAAAAAATCTATAAAAGCAACAGCTGAAATATTATTATTCTAACAATTAACAAAAGTAACAATAAGTTCTACTAATAACACTTTTATTTATAAACTACGTATGACTAATTTAACAATAATACCAGTGATCATTATTATTACTATTATTAGAATTAAATTAGTATTATTAGAATTCAAACTTCTCATTTTTATTATGCTTGTTATAATTAATAATAATAAATATTATTATTATTATTATTATTATCATCATTACTCTCAGCTCATGCCATTCCTTGGTTGCCATGCTGTTCCACATGGGTGCTGCAGTGGTGTTAAGGCATTTTTGCGGTACCGGTTTATGCGCTTGTATAGTATGGACATTGTCTCTGGTGGACAGTGCTGCTGTGTCCCACGTCACCGGTTTTTATTCAGATCTTTGATGGAGTTTTTGAGTGTGAAGTGAATCGGCTCACTGCTATCGAGCCTCTTTTCAGTTTTTGTTTTAGGTTTTCGATCTCTAGACGTCCACATTAAACCGCTCGAGGATCTCTGGCGCTGATCTGTGCCACAAACACAACGCATCTTTGTGGTTATAAAAAACAACTCCTTATATGGAAGTCCTGGTAGTTAAAGGTTAAGGGTTCGAGTGTCAGGCACTTCTACCCCGCGAACATTTAAAGGGAACATTGAGATTAAAACACATAAATTAGCGTTTTTTCAGGTTTTAATGTGTCAGAAAAACTCAAATGTGTAATACTATATACGGGACTGACTTTTGGTTGGAATGTTTTGAATAGTTGACTTTTTAATAGAAAACAAAATGAAACAAACAAAAAGGATACAAAAAAAATAAATCACACTGAAGATCTCAAGACTTAAAAACCACCAAAACCTTCTAGAGAAGACTGGTCTTCCGAGGGTTAATCCAGGCGTTTGACACATTCACTTTCAGTTCGGCGCAATTTCTCGGTTATTTTTACACCTCTGCTGTTCCTGCTTTATAAAGACGCACAAAACAGCCGCAAAGCGAAGGTGACTGGAGCTGAGAAAACGCTGAACATGAAGAAGTGCCTGAATCTTTGTTTCTTCATGGTCTCAGGGAGATTTAGGTGATTTCCTTCATCTGATTCTCGGGCGTCCACAGCTCGGAGTGTGGGCTGTGTTTATGCGCCGTGTCAAATAGTTTGAGGTGATTTCCATTCACTGGTATTATCACATAAACCCAGAGTTAAGGGTGCAAAACAATTCCACCCTTCAAACCTCAAGTGGTGATTAAAGAGCAGAGCAGTCTGCACGGTAGAAACGTGTCCCGAGTCCCTCTAGGACTCGAAGAAGAAGAAGGGAATTAAAAAGAGAACTAATCACGGAAATGTGCAGGGTGAGCAGAGATGAGATCAAATGAAACACAAAAGAAGATCGAATAAAAGAAATCTGGGTAGAAAGACGGTACAGGTATCTCATACAGGTGAGCCAACTACAAACAAATGCACGGAATAATGTAAACACCCAAAGGATGATGGGAAAAGAAGGACAGTGGGGAAAGTTTAAAGCGGCGTTTGTGCAAATGATGATGATAAATTGTGTGTAATGGTTTAGCGACGAACCAGAGAGAATGAAGAGTGGACATGAAGACCACAGGGACAAAGACATGCAAAAAGCTCTCACGGCTCTTTAAGGACCCTGACGGGTGTAAGAAAGTGACACTTTGGACATTTTGGTTTTAACCAGAGAAGATCTGACCTGCATGGGGGTTGAATAAAGTCACTGATTTTCCAGAATCTCTACTCTTCGTTCTGCTCACCGCCATGAAATGAACGAGTCTGGGTTCATTAAAACTCTCAACAGGCCTGGGATCAGTTACTGGGCCCAACCGGGACACTGGGTCCAGTCACCGTCTCTGGCTGAGCAGCTAAAGACTCTTGCAGAAACAACCAAACCCAAAATCAAATACCAAAAAAAAAAAAAAAAAAGCAATCACTTCTGGTGTTTAGGGAAGAGGCACCAGGACTGGGAGGTTGTGGGTTTGAATCCCGGACCAGTGGGTTACCCTGAGGTTCCCTTGATCAAGGTACTGTCCCCATCACTGCTCCCCGGGTGCTGGATATGCCTGCCCCCTGTTGCACGGTGTGTGTGTGCGTGTGTGTTAAACACAGAGGATGTGTTTGGTTGTGGCTCATTGTGTGTTTCACAATGACACATAGTCACTTTCACATCACTTTCACTTCCATCCGCAGCCCAGGGTTGTTGTTGTGAAGCCGGCTCTGGTTTCCTCACTCATGATTTCGCACTTTGACAGCAGCGCTGCAATCGACTCAACTGCCACACTAAACCGCAGAACCTTACATAATCTGAGAAGAGGAAGCTGAAGGAGATGCTCCTGTTCATAAACATTCACACAGCAGATGACGCCAACTCTCAAAACCAGCCTTCAAAAAACAACTACTACTAAACACCTGGACACTTGGACCTGGATTATTATAATATCTGGAAATATTACAGTAGAAACACTTCGATGTAAATGTGACTGGCTCTGTAGTGAGAGTAGGGAGCAGCTTAAGCAGAACCTGGAGAGATGGAGATCCGCTCTATAGAGAGGAGAGGAATGAAAGTGAGGACTGTGGAGTGGTGAGGAAGTGGAGGTGGTGTAGGTGGAGGAGTTTAAATATGGACAGTTCAGAGGAACAGCAAATGTGGAGGCGAGAACATCATGAGACAAAATTTCATTCTTCAACAGCAAAATGATCCCAAGTTTCTTCAAAACTGGGCAAATCGGCCACATCCAGTCCAAAGAAGAGCAGAAAGTTTAGAGAATGAGGTCTTCTACAGTCTCCAGATCTGTCTTCCATTAAGATGCAGGGACAAGTTGGACACACAAGTTGGAAATGAGCTCCAGCAAATGAGACTGTTTGCTTGAGACTAGGCCCAATAACTGGAAGGCTGTAATTCTTCAGCACAGCCTCAACTCTCTTAGACCAGCTCTTCAGGAACACTTCTCCAGGCTTCCTGAAGGACAAAGTTTTTGTCTCTAATTTTCAGTACAGTCCGTGTACCTGAACAGTTTCAGAGAAAAAAGCAGTGTGGGTTCATCTCCACAGAGAACAGAAAGACAAAGGCAGCTGACTTCCAAGAAGAGTTTTGGGAGGTCCTGCAAGAAGCCTGGAGAAGACTCCATGACTGAGCTCATGAGGTGGAGCTTCTGATGGTCTTGGTTAGTGGCAGCTTATGTAGGTGATCCAGTGATTCTGTAAGTCTGATGATGGTGGGTTCGATCCAGAAGCCACGTCTCAAGACGTGGACCATCTGGAGTTCAGGTTAAAGCTGCATACTCCAGTAGCTGTTGGCTGAATGCTGGTCTTCATTAGCGACCTCACCCGGGTGGCCTAACGACCAGCAAAAACGACTGCAGCTGAGGAATCAAAAGGGTGGTGAAGTTAAAAGCGGCGATGGCTGGTTTCAGCAGGATTTGGCGAAGTGAAGCGGCGGCTGCAGAAACGTGGACGCTGAAAAAGAACCATTACGACAAACTGATTCTTGAACACCTTGAAGAATCTTAAACATCGGACGACAACAGCAAATCAGCAACACTGAGGTCAGAGCGAGAAATGCCACCATGATAACGGTACACGAACGTACAAAGTGTCCCTCTGGACACATTTGCAGAATGACGGATGACGTGTTGCTGTTGGGCAACACGAAGGGAATTAACAGGCAAAGACGAGAGAAGCAAGAAACAAAAAACGAATCGGAATCAGTGAATCAAGCGCACAGCCGACACGTCGGGCGCTGATGATGTGTCTAAATGATGAACTAAAAATGACAAAGAACTGCCTGAAACACTCAGAAACCCCCATCTTCATGCTTAGAGGACACTTTGCATCCTCGTCCCCAAAACCATCAACGGATGACCTAGCCTTCCAGAGCATTTTAAAAGAAATAAGATTTCCAAAACAAACATTAAACTTCCCCTCGAGTTCCTTTCCTTCCTTTCCAGTTCAAACTGCAGGTTCTCGTTTCGAGTTCTCGATCGTGCGTGCAAGAGTCGAGCAATTTAATCAACAGCCCAACAGACGGACCCGAAACGTTCCTGAGAAAAGGAGCAGAGGTCAGGCCAGGCCGCCGTGGCCCAACGGAGGAAGTAAAGTTGGTTTGCTGCGTCATTCTGTGAAGAACGCGGCAAAGAGGTCAAACGCAAAGGCCGCGTGATCCACCAGCTGAGAGAATGGCAACTATCGCCTGGGAACCACCGTCTTACATTCTGGTTTTGCAGGCCAGGTGTCATGTGAGGTCACATGAACACTTTTCCAGCGAGACACGCGCCAGAACAACGCAACCACGGTTCCTCTTTAAGGTCAGTGAGAAATGACAGAAACTTTCTCATTTCTCGTTCAGGACTCTGGTCTTCAAACGCTGGAAAATTAAGATGCAGACACGGTCCCGGTCCCGGTCCCAGGATTTACTGTTGAATCTGTGAGCTCTAACTGAAGTGAAGCACTAATAAACGTGTCTGCTAGACGCTGCAAATATTATAAACCAATAATTCAGCAGATCTGAATTATTTCCACATATTATCATGTTTCTTAACGAGGTCTGATTTGCGGGATTTTCTGTGAAGATCTGCCATAAATGAAGATCAGGAACCTTATTGCTCATGAAATCCCAATAAACGGGGACTGAGGTCGATAACGACTTTGATTCTGATTCCAAAACGGCACATTTTCTACCAATCACTAAAAAAAATCTGAAAAAACTGGTGTCTTCAAGTTGGTGAGAGAAAAAAAAAAAACTGAAAAAAGATTATGATGCACATTCCTGGTCTTTACTCCACTTTCATTAAGCTCCTGCAGAAACAGTTGTTCTTTCAGAGGTTTGGACAGAAAAACACACGACAAACAAAGACTATCTTTCCATTTGCATTCAAAGCTGGGACAGCGAGTCGCCGGATACCGGTCCGCAGTCCACTCCAAAAGTATTGGAACGAGGCCGATTCAGTTGTTTTTGCACTGAAGACGTCTGACACTGAGCATGTGAGGATCATTTGATTTTCAACTTTTACTCGGCGTCATTTAAACCTAAATATGTTGAATTACATAAAACAACACCTTTTGTATCTGACCGACCAGTTTAGTGCTATACCTTCCCCCACAGACTGCTCACCGGTTGTTGTTTTTTTAATATGTTGTATTTATAGTTTAAACAATCTAACAGGACTCACCTGTGGAACAAAAAACACCGGTCAGCCTCCCGTGTTCCAATACTTTTGCTCACTTTAAAAACTGGTCCGTTAGATACAAATGCTGCCATGTTTTGTGATTAAAACACATCTTGATGGAATTATCGGCAAAGAAAAGCTGAAAATCTCATCATCGTTTGATCTCCAATCCAAATGTCTTCACTGCAAAAACTCTCCTGGCTGTCCCAATACTTTTGGCCGAGACTACGTTTCTGATTTGGGTGTAATTTTAATGCTTTTATAAATGCAAACGATCGAAGCACAGGTCCAAACAGGCGCAGACACTAAACCTGGCACTTAACTCTGCGTCGATTCGTTCTGTGGGCAAAACTGAACCACACAACCCTCCTCTAACGTACTTCATGCAAATAGAACAACCTGTTATTATGCAAAAACTCTCAACTCCGTAAAGATGCAGCTGATCACGAAGCAGCTGTGAGCTCATGTTGGGGCGGGTTTAACAATGAACACATTTAAATGTTCATATTTGCTCAAAATGTTATAAATTGGCAAACATCAGAACCGTCCGCAGAGTGTGTGGACGGAATCGGGCATCTGAACGTCCCTCACAGACTTGAACTGGAGGTGGAGACGCCGTCTGATGTCGGAGACGTTGTTCAGTTTTAGTCCAAAATCCTCTCCCAACTAAAACATGGTCATGGTGGAGGGAGACAAAGATAAGAGATTTGGTTCAGATGGACTAATTTACCATCATCACCGTCCCAGAGACACTCAGAGACACGTGGAGCTTCACTGGGGGACAGGTTCAGCACTACTGGGAAGCAAATCTAAACCGTCGCAATAACCCCAGTCTGGATGACTTTGATCAAAGTTCTTGGCAGCCTCAATTCTACACATTTCTCTCCCAAATGTCCAAACTTTGTCATTTAATGAGGGACAGTTCTCCAGTTCTTCCTGAAGGACAAGGTTTCTGCTTCTCATTTTTGAGCAGTTTCAGAGAAATCATCTCCACAAAGAATGGAAACTGAAGAGCTTTGGGTCGTCCTTCAAGAAGCCTGGAGAAATGATAGGACTTAAAGAAAAGAGCTGGTCTAAGAGAGCTGAGGCTGTGCTGAAGAATAATGGTGGTGGGAGTGAATATTGACTTTCTAGCTTTTTAGAGCGAAACTCTGTTTAGCCTGGATTTACATGTGTTTGTACAGAAACCACTGAACCTACTGTCTCACTTTCACACAGAATAAAGAACCGAGGGATCAGGACTAAAACACCGGCGTCTCTCAGACGCTGAGCTGAGTAGAAATATTTGAATAAACAAGTCGAGTTCCCCATTAAAGCCCAAACTGATACAAGAACACTTGATTTTTCTGTTTTAAAACACTGGGCCCCAACACCAACACGTTTAATTTATAAAGTGCCTTTCACAAACAATACACAGTGCTGTGCAAAAGTTTTCAGCAGGTGTGATAAAACACTGTAAACAGAACGCTTTCAGAAATATCAATAATGATTGTTTATTTTGATCAATTTGCAAAATGCAAAGTGAGGAACAAAAGAAAAATCTAAATCAGATCAATATCTGGTGTTTCTACCTTTTACCTTCAGAGCAGCATCAGTTCTTCTGGCCCCACAGAGCCCTGATCTCCACATCATCCAGTGTGTCTGGATCACATGAAGAGACAGAAGGATGTGAGGAAGCTACATCCACAGAAGATCTGTGCTCAGTTCTCCAAGATGTTTGGAACGACCGACCGGCCGAGTTCCTTCAAAAACCGTGTGCGAGTGTACCTAGAAGAGTTGATGCTGTTTTGAAGGCAAAGGGTGGTCACACCAGATATTGATCTGATTTAGATTCTCTTTTGTTCGTTCACTGCATTTTGTTGATTGATGAAAATAAATGATCAACACTTCCATTTCTGAAAGCGCTCTGTTTACAGCATTTTTTCCACAGTACTGTAAATAAATAAAAACTTCAGGTAACAGAAAGGGGAGGAGTAGCAGAGAGAGAGAGTGGTAACTTCTTGAAGGTCCTGTGGAAGAGTGCTGACAGTCATATCGGACAGTCTGAATTTAGGGACAGACAGCAGGTTGGAAGAGGAAGATCTGAGGCTGTGGGTGGGAGAACATGGCTGGAGTAATCCAGAGAGGAGATGATTCTGAGACCATAAAAGGCTTATAATGTACAGAGTGTTTTAAACAGAATGCAATTCTGAACAGGAAGCTGAACAGTGAAGGTGATGGAGGACAGGAGTGATGTGTGATGAACGTATAGTGTGGGTCAGAACTCCAGCAGCTGAATTTTGGATAAACTGGACAATGTGAGACACTTTGCTGGGAGACCAATGAACAAAGCATTGTTTCTGCATCCTCTCTGCTGAGAGCAGGGCGGAGATGTTGATGTGGTCTTCAGAAGTTAAGGTGGAATTAAAGATACCAACACGGTTGCGTTCAGCAGGTGCTGGTTTAATAACAGCACCGTCGATGACCAGGTTAAAAGTTTCAATAAGATGAGCTTAATGATTTAGAGATAATCAAATTGATTGATTAGTTTAATCTGAATTAAGATACAGGAAGTTGTCATTCCTCCAAAGCTAAAGATCCTCAGTAGAGAGGGAAGGTGGGGAACTGTAGTAGGGGGCTTGCAACATATGTAGATTTGGGCGTCATCAGTATAGCAATGAAAATTGAGACCATGTTGGTGGATGACTTGCCCGAAGGGGAGCATGTAAATGATAAAGAGGAGTGGTCCTAGAACGGATCCCTGTGGAACACCACAACTGACAGAAGCCAAAGAGGATTTCTGCTGAGAAATAGATCTGAACTGCTGTCTGTCAGAGACATGAACCAGGAGAATGCAGAACCAGAGATCCCAATAGAGTCTGGAGAAAAGGAGCTCAGACAGCATAAAAAGCACAGCTGAGCTGCAGGAGGAGAAGAATGTTAAGAGCTCCAGGATCAGCACATGAAAGGAGGTCATTAACTACCTTCAGAAATGCTGACTCAGTACAATGAGAAGGGCCTAAACCAGACTGAAAACTTTCAGAAAGATCATTGGTGGCAAGATGGGATGGAATTGGAATCACCAAGCCTTTCAGGAAGTTCTGAGATAGATGGGAGGTTCGAGGCGGGTCTACAGTTAGTAAAATCTGACGGATCGGGAGAAGTTCTTTCAGCCCTTTCAGCTTTTCTGGATGAATTTGGAAAGAAAATGTTTTTGCATTATGAACACTCCAAAAAGGATCAGAATGTAGAAATGATTGAAAGCTCATTAAAGTTAATTCTATAACCTGCTCTGAAAAAATTTCAAAAAGTGCAAAATGACTCAGAGCTGCAGCAGTGATTCATGAGAAGCTTCCTCAGTTTTGGGAAAACACCCAATACAGATTTTTTTTTTTGCCAATATTTCAGTTGAGATTTAAACGTATATTTTTCTCCGTTAATTACACAGTAAAATATTTGAAAGAAAATAATAAAAAAAAATGAGTGGATTTCCCTTAAAAACCACAAACTGATTCCAAGAAATTTGGAATTTTCATGAAATGTTTCTGCATTAGAAGACTTGCTGTCCCATAAACTGCTCCTCTGAGTGTTCGTGTCCCTTCCATTACACAAAGCAGCTCTTCGAACTCAGACCCGGTGAGCAGACCTGATGTTTTCGGAGAAGTTTTGGCCCTGGGGGGGGGTGATTTCATCCCCTCCGTGACCCCGAACTGGCCCTCATTCATTACAGCGGGGCTTTTAGACCCCACCGCCCGTCTTCTGAGGTGTTTGTTATCTTTATCTTTAAGAGAGAGCCATTACGGCGTCCCGAAACAAAACACGAAAACAAAAAATGGAGCCTTTTGTGTCGAAGTGAAAGATTATCGATCGGCTCTGAACGTGTTAAAATGGGAGCCGGCGCTGGGAGGGCACTTTTCCCACCATTGTTAGACAGGAAGTGCTGCCTCGTACTCACTTTGCAGCAAACTTGACCATCTGCTTGCTGGCTCGCTCTCCCACAGCCACCAGGGCCTGGACGTTAAACTGCTGCTGACGCAGGACCAAGAAACACTGCTTCCCTGGGAAACCACAGAAAAACAAAAACAGCACGTCACGCTTTACGTTCCTGTAAAAACCAGAGAAGACACTCGGGTCCCGATCGATCAGACATCAAGCATCAGAACCATCGGAACATTCTCCTCCGTCTCATCCCCGTTTTTGTCTTTCTGCTCTTTAATCACTTTCCCAGACAAGGACAAGAATGGACAGGTGTTTGATTTTTACATACTTTAATCCCTGGTTCTAGATAACCGTGAGCTGTACAGGGTCAGAAACCTCGTAAGCAAGCCTGACTGAGATCACCGAACACACACACTCTTTGAGGGATGGATGAATGAACGAATGAGGGACGAATAAAGGGCCCGTATCCAATATTTCACTTGTTTATTTCTTGCAATTAATTGTTTGTAATCATGTCAACATCGGACAATAAGACAATCTATAAGAGTAATAATGCTAAACATATATTATTGTTCATTTATTATTCATAATAACTCAATAAATTCCCAACTAATTATTTTAATGATCTTCAACTACTACTTTCAATTTAATTCATGTTTCAATTTTTTTTCTCTCCTTGAGGTTCATTTAGAAATTTATAAAATTTGACTTTAAAACTCTGCATTTTTCTGTTCTTGTCTTTGCTTTAAATGAAAAAACACCTTTCTGCATATTTCATATTTTATCATTTTATAAAATGCAGGTTTGGTGCCATTTTCAAATCACAAAGGCTGATACTGCAATAAACTTCTACATTACTGACGAGTTTTTATTGGAAAGTTTAAAAAAAAAAAAAAAAAAAAAAAAAAAAAGCAAATTATGTAAAAGTCTGTGTATTCCTCTCTGTTACGTTATATGTAAAACTAAAAAAAAAGAAAATAAACAAAAGAAAACAACGACATTGGGAAAAGGAAACCAGGGTTTTTGTTTCGTTTTTTTTTTTTTTTAGGGAATTTTAGATATATTTTCCAAAAATTGTTCAGAAAAGACTTTAAAAATAACTTAAAGATTGTGATGCCAAACTCAACAGCTGGATCCCCCGCCAGCCCAACAGCTGGATCCCCCTCCAACCCAACAGCTGGATCCACCACCAACTCAACAGCTGGATCCACCACCAACCCAACAGCTGGATCCACCACCAACCCAACAGCTGGACCCACCACCAACCCAACAGCTGGATCTTGCCACCGTGCTTTTAAATCCTTGACATCAAATTCCAGGTATTGGCAAATTGGCAGGTTCAGGTGGAGGTCAGAGAGCAGCTCGACACTCTGATGGTGTGGTTTGTTTTTCAGCGTCCAGCTGAGCGTCCACCTCGTCCTCTAACACAAATCAGGACGCTGTTCTGCTCTCAAGGACATCCTCCTGCTAGGAACCAAGTGGGTCGCGGGGTGGAAGTAGTCTGGGAAGGAAATTGCAGCGATACGATCACCGAGGTTTTTTCGGCGCTGCAGACCCGGCGCTGCCTGATTTGGGTCGGCGCCAGCAGAGTCCATTAAAGAAATTCTCATTTTCTACACGGCCGTAATGATCCGTAATGATCTTCTTGACGAATACAGCAGTGAGTGGAGGATCTGTGACTGTCTAAAGAGTAAATCAGTGCAGCTGGACTGACAGTAAAGGAGTAAATTATTCTGTTTTTAAGGTCACTTACACTCAGATATATTTCTGTGGGAAAAAAAAGAAAAAAGCCTTTAGATATGCAAAAGAGCTCTAAAGGACTCAAATGCGAATATTTGCACATTTCTGAAGCGACAGTTTCAGTCTTTAAATCTAAAAATCTCATCTGAGTTCAGTATTAAATGACTCTGCTGTGGTTTGTGAGAAGCTCCGTCAGTAAAACCTGCTCAGAGCAGAGCTGAACGATTTCCTGAAATCATTTTAGATTATTATATATATATATATATATATATATATATATATATATATATATATATATATATATATATATATATATATATATATATATATATAGAATGCATTGTCTGAAAACACCTATCGATTTCGTATCTGCAGCATTGCTTAAAAACATACAACATCAAACTACTACATCACAAGGTGTTGGGACACTTGTTCACCTGTATCTGTGCTCGGTTTCCTGCGGTGATGTTGGAGATGGTCCAGCAGGCCTCCTTCCTAATGGACTCCTTGGCACTGCTGAGCAGGTGCAGGAGACAGGGGAGGGCAGAGCAGTTCAGAACCACCTGCAGTGCACAAAGCAGGGCACACAAAGAGAGAGATGCATAAAAACACAGCCAATGATACAAACCAAGAACACAACAGCATATGAACACAGACAATAAAAATGCACCGGTAGACAGACCTGTGTCTGAATGTCATCTCCAGTGACGATGTTTCCCACAGCCCTCAGTGCTGGAGAAGCCACTTTATAATCCGAGTGCCTGCAATGGGAGCAAAAGCACTTCCTCAGAGAAATACGGGGGGGTAATGGGAATGAAAGCAACTAAAATAAGGACAATGAGTGAAATCCCAATCACTTTCCTAGTCAAAAAGTTGAATTTGACTCACATGAGAAGCTCTACTAGTCTCCTGCAAACCCCCGAGTCAATCACAGCCTGAATTTTGTCATTGGGCCCATCCGAGAGGTAGGACAGGGCCCAACATGCATCAGCCAGTAGGTCAGAATCACTGCTGAACAGCAGTCGGGACAGCACCGGCAGACATGGAGATACCTAAAGGAGGATGAAATCCAAAGAGACAGACAAAGTTATAAACTAGAGGTAAACATTCCATTCCAAACCATCACAGGTTAAATGAAATAGTAATAAAAATCATTCTCGAGCAGCTGATTTCACTGGGAGGCAGGATATACACAAATTACTGATTATGTAATAGTGAGGTACCATACCAAAATTAATAAAAAAAAAAAAAAACACACAATAGCAACAAAACTACACCCAAATTATTCAGATCACATGCCCAGCTGAACAGATTGTTGATCTTTGTGCCTAGTCCACTCTGTGGCTCAGTTATTGTGTCTGTGTAAGGAATGCAGGGCAGTAGGAATGTAGGCTGGCACGTGCAGGACTGAATTCCACCCCCCGCCCCGAGAGAGAGGCACTACCAATGCAGTATTTAGTTACCAAATGTATGATCCTTGTTAACCAGTTCACATACTATGCAGAACTTTACATCCTAATAAGCATATAGACGTTTTTAGACTCCTGACAGAAGGCCAAACCCTTAAACAGCTTTGCCACCAGAACTTTATGAAACATGAAGGTTATTAGCGTTATGGGAAATCTGACAGCATCTGTAACTCAGGATAATCAATCAGGAACTAATTTATCATGTTAACAGTGACTAATCATAACCGCAATCTATAAAAATTACATTTAAAAAAATAATAAAATAATCCAGACAGAGGGGTCTAAAACAGACTGGGACCTTTTCAAAATCTGGCGGTGGACTTTTGCCTCTGCATAGGTTGGACAGGGCCCACACAGCGTTCCTGGTCATTGTGATACGTGTTGATTTGGTTAGCAGCCTGAAAAATAAAGTAACAAATATTCAAATAAAACGTGTCACTTCGAGAAAATATGCCAATTAATATGCAACACATTTACTTGATATCTAGGTATTCCCGATCACCTGGAACAATTCCCTGAAGCAGAGGAAATGAGATAAGTAAACAGTCGCAGCACACTCACGTTAACAATGGTGGAAGGATATTGCAGTTCAGCACAAAATCTCTGCACACAGCACTGTCTCCTGCAATGTTGCCAAGTGCCCATACAGCCTGGAAAAGAGTTGTAGTAGTTGTAAAGGGCAATGTCAACACAAAACATCGTTTCTGAAACCATTTTCTAACTATTTATCAAAGAGGATTGTCTAATTTATAGATTTACCATGCTGATGTAGTGCATTTTAAAAACAGTAACACCACATCTAGCTTTACAGAAACACTAACTATACATTTCATTTTCATATAGAGTGAGAAACATCTGGAAATGCAACTTGACTGGGATGATTAAGCACATAATGTAACAAGAGTCCCGTGCCCACTGCACGCATGAAAACGAAGTGACCTTATGTACTGCAGCTTCTGTACACCCTCGTCAGTACCTGTTCTTGGACGTCTTCAAACTCAGAATTGAGGAGTTGGATGAACACAGGCACGGCACCTGCTTCGATAACACATTTTGTCTGCTGAGATGTCCCAGAGGCGATGTTAGTGAGTGCCCACGCAGCTTCAAACTGAAGAAATTTGAAACAGAGACAGACTTAGGAATTTCCTTTTAAAGCAAAAAAAGTTTATAAAACGTTGAAACAGATTACTGATGGGAGAGAGGATTTTACCTGTAATGTGCAATCACTGCTTTTTTCAAGGAACTCTACAAATCTATTTACAACTCCTGGTGTGGCAATAACCTCATCAATAGGTGGATTTGGTTCTGAAACCAAATATAAACAAAAAAAAAAAGGTTAAGATTTTACTTACTATATTTGAAAGGACTAAACACCCAAGTAACCAAAACCCATGTAATCTTTCTATTTAGATTAATTTCAGTACTGCAGAAAGTATGCCCATTAACTTTTCAGTATCCAATAAATGGCTGATAAATGTTCTGTATACACAGCTTTCATAAACGTTTGTAATCTGCTCAGTGTCACATTCTGAGTATATCTGAGTATATCTAGCATCTGAGTACAAGTGGACCTAGCTAGCATTACCATTCTAGCAAGGTCTGCTGGTCATCTTTTCATCTGTTGATTTGCACAGAAAGAATTAATACTGAATATTATGTTCCCATTTTGGGGCCAAACAAACATTATCATCTTAGACTATGTTCCCCTAGGACTTCCAGTTTCCACATGCAAATCCAAGTTAAGTCCAATAATGTTTACCACATGTCCTCTGTCCTAAATACCTTTAGATAGAAGTTTTCTGAATTTCTGTGTTGTTGCAAGCTGCAATTCAGGATCATCGGAGAAGAGCATTTCCACCATGTCTCTTGTTATAACGCCTTCCTGAAAGGACAAAATGGGTAAAATCAGAGAACAAAAGATCTTACAACTTGCCCGACTCCTTCCCAGGATTCTTTGCAGTTCTGACAGGGACTAAGTGGGGTGGGGTTTCATTTGTATACCCTATATGAGAATAAACTTTAGTTTGGTTCCTCAAAAGGGGGAGGGGGGACCTGGTCAAAATTAAAGGCACCAGAAGGTCAATTGGGGGGGGAGGAAAAAAAAAAAAAAAAACCTACACGTTTATATATCAAACAATAACCTGACTAAGGGCTCCTTATCAATGTATAAGCTTTTCCATGTCTAATGGAAACTGTCTAATGGTCTATGTCAGGTCTAATGATTTGACGCAATTTAAATTCTAATACAGCTATACGGCTTGCAGTCTACCAGTGGTAACTTGTGCAAATTTTTCTTTAGAACACATTTCAGATTCTGAAGTTCTCAGACTTACTTGCACTGTGGTAGAGCTGATGTAAGAGTCCATGAGTGGGTTGTCAAACATGCCCCCTTCCTCATTCAGCAACTCCACATTTCTCCTCTTAAACAGCTGCCAAACAGAGAAAGCAGAGAGTGGCATGTATTACAGTATGCCAGGTAAGCCTAAGGGAACAGAAAAGAATGTGAAGAAGAAACTGAGGCAAAAGTAAGAGACAGTACTAACTTGCTGTTCTCTCTTTTGTTTCCTCAACTGAATACCCTCCTCTTCTCGTCTGCGGCGCATCTCCTCCAGATTGAGTGCTTTGTTCTTGTATCGGTTCATCCTGTAGTTATCCTTTGCAGGACTCGCTGACGGCTCTGCAGAAGATGAAGAATCAAAATGTAAACTTCATACAACACTGATCCCCATCAATGTATAACCAATGTTGTCTATCAGAAAAAAAACTAGGTTTACATGAAGTGATAACTGAAGAGTTGCAGTTGGGAGAAAAAGCGAATAAGCTTTTAGACGGTGAGCCAGACAAGCTGGAATTTGGGGAGAAAATGAACTTTATGACATCTTGTGGACAAAGAACATATTCAGACATTCTTAACAGACAGGGCAGGAACAAGTGTCTGGAAGTGTGTGCATGTCCGTTGCAAGCTGAGATTTTCACACTGTAAAGTAGCCCCAATGTTATAAAACACCCTTTTAAATAAAAAAACAAAAAAAAACACACACACACACACACAACGGATAAAGGCCCAGAACAGACTCAGCAGCTTCCAAACTCAGCTTCACAAATTCATTCCCCATTTCAGTCAATCTTCTGTCTGCTGAGCACTCGACACTCTAGCATTCACTCACTTAGTAGAACCACGATGCAGAGCAGAACTAATCGCTGTTTAAATGAGCAAGCATCTAAAGTTCCCACTCTCAGCATTAGTGTCTCGTTCCAGTCGCTGACTATATATTTGCCAAAAAATACACTGCAGAATATCTGTAAAGTAAATCCAAAACACTTCAGTCTGGCAGTATTTTGCATGTCAATTTTGACATACTGCAGATATGAAACTCACTTGTGCGGCCCACGACTGATGTCCCTAAACCCATACAGGCAACCAAGACACTCACCGAGTAAAGATTAAGATTTGTTAAACAGCCAGCCCTTTACTGAAATTTTAGAAAATAAATAAACAAGATTCAGAGTTCAATCATCATTAACTACGATTTCAATACAAACTGAAAAAGCAAACGAGGCCATTTTTTTAAATCTAAAACTACTTCTGAGAAAGCTCATCTGTTTTATAGAATTAGAGCTCTATATTAAAGATTTTTTCCCCTAAAACAAACTAAGCCTCAAAATAAAAACATTTCATATAAAATGTGCATCGTTACACTCACCCCTTCTGTTGAGAAATGGTGGCGACATATCTTGCAACATGTTTCCTCAATGTGTGTTTTATATAGTGTGTTGATGAGCCACTTCTAATGGGGATTTTTATGCAACTCATTCAAGCATGTGTGAGTGTATGGGTAAAATGCAGAGGTGTTATTTTGTTGTGGTTCACGGTGCTGTGCTCTCAAAATGACGAGAACAGTCACTTTCATCAAAGCTGACCCTTGTGTGTTAAAACACTATGCATTCTAGCCAGACTTCAAGTCAAAGGGAGGCAAAGGTTAATGACTTCACCTCAGGGAAACAACTCATGCCAGGAGCTAAACTGAAGGACTTAAGTCACACATCGGTTAACAAAGTCCAGAGGGGCAGCCAGGGTAGCCGCTGTCACCGTATTAGGAGGGGCTTCAGTTTTTGTATCAAAGATATTGGCTGGGTTTAGCTAGATGTTTTACCAGTAAAAACCTAAAGCGGTCATAATGATCAAATTTAACTCCGTTTAAAAAGCATCTTGGGAGTATTCACATATAATCCTGATATAAAATGACCAAGTGTAAAGAGGTTTAAGTCATCAACAAACATTTCTGCCTAGTCATCTTTCAGAGATGGAACTGTTTACCATGTGTTACAAATTTAGTTTGCCAGGAAAGTAAGCTGTGGTTCGCTCTCAGTGAGTACACATTACAGTTATAGTTGCCCATCACATGAGCCTCCAAAATAGATGTGTGGCTTCAGCCCCAGTCACAGGAGCAATTTCTAATGACCCCGCACATGCTCCGTACGAGGAGGCAGCGAAGGAAAAGCAGAATATGTTCTCCATGCCTATTGTGATTACAGATATTGAACTCATTGCAAATGTATTACTCACTCTTCTGGAGAGGAACTGAATAAAAACACATTTACGGCATTTAGCAGACGCTCTTATCCAGAGCGACTTACATGTCCTAATTACAGGGACAGTCCCCCTGGAGACACTCAGGGTTAAGGGTCTTGCTCAGGGACCCAGTGGTGGTAGTGCTAGA
>CM029369.1:1440861-1483361 GCA_017165825.1 Hepsetus odoe
CTCTCTCTCTCTCTCTCTCTCTCTCTCTCTCTCTCTCTCTCTCTCTCTCTCACACACACACACACACACACACACACACGCACACTTTGCTTCCTCGATATCTGAAACACGACACCGGGTCTGTCGCCTGAAGGGAAAGGAAAACAAACAGTTATTTTCTTTATTCCTCTCTGTGTCTCAGCAGGAAAGTGACAGAAAAAAGAGTAAAACTGGGGCCCCGTTCACCCCGTTCACCCCGCTCGGCTCTGTTCTTGGCCCCTGAGCCGCCCCAACCCTGCAGTCAAACTGAGCTAATGGGACGGGTGTTAACCTGCTTTGTTTCATCCGCAGGGTTTACCTGTCTCACACGAGCGAAGGAGGATGAGGGTTTATTTTTACCTGCACTGCTGTCAGAGACCGGTTTTCGGTTCTTTTTCATCTTATCAGTCGTGTTTGTTGGAAAGTTGCCCGGGTCACTTTTGTTGAACTCAAGAAAATGAAACGTACTGATTGTTTTATGGAATTCTATTGTTATTTTAGACACATAACAACAACAACAACATCAACAACAAAAACAACAACAACATCAACAACAAAAACAACAACAACTTTCTTCTTTTCTTCTTCTTTTTCTTTCGGCTGCTCCCGTTTAGGGGTCGCCACAGCGGATCAACTGTCTCCATTTCTTCCTGTCTTTTGCATCTTCCTGCTTCAAACCGACCACCTGCATGTCCTCTCTCACCACGTCCATAAACCTCCTCTTTGGTCTTCCTCTTCTCCTCTTTCCTGGCAGCTCCATCTTCAACATCCTCCTCCCAATATAATCCTCGTCTCTCCTCTGCACATGTCCAAACCAACGCAACCTTGCTTCTCTAACTTTGTCTCCAAGACCATTCCATTCCATTCCAACCAGCCTGCACTCTCTTCTTCACCTCTCTTCCACACTCGCCGTTACACTGAACTGTTGATCCCAAGTATTTAAACTCCTCCACCTTTGTTACCTTCACTCCCTGCATCCTAACCACGCCACTTTCCTCCCTTTCATTCACACTCATGTATTCTGTCTTTGCCCTACTCACTTTCATTCCTCTCCTCTCAAGAGCATATCTCCATCTCTCCAGGTTCTCCTCAAGCTGCTCCCTACTCTCACTACAGATCACAATATCATCAGCAAACATCATCGTCCATGGAGACTCCTGTCTAACCTCGTCCGTCAACCTGTCCATTACTATTGCAAACAAGAATGGGCTCAGTGCTGATCCTTGATGTAATCCAACATCTACCTTAAATGCATCCGTCACTCCCACTGCAGATCTCACCACTGTTACACTGTCATCATACATATCCTGAACTACTCTCACATGCTTCTCTGTAACACCAGACTTCCTCATACAAAACCACAACTCCTCTCTAGGCACCCTGTCATCTGCTTTCTCCAAATCCACAAAGGCACAATGCAGCTCCTTCTGACCTTCTCTGTACTTCTCCATCAACACCCTCAGAGCAAACATTGCATCTGTGGTGCTCTTTCTCGGCATAAAACCATACTGCTGTTCACTGATCCTCACCTCTTTTCTTAACCGAGCTTCCACTACTCTTTCCCATAACTTCATGGTGTGGCTGATCAACTTTATCCCTCTATAGTTACTACAGCTCTGTGCATCACCCTTATTCTTGAAGATCGGTACCAGTACACTTCATCTTCACTCCTCAGGCATCTTCTCACTTGCCAAGATTGTGTTAAACAATCTGGTCAGAAACTCAACTGCCATCTCCCCAAAACATCTCCATGCTTCCACTGGTATGTCATCCGGTCCAACAGCCTTTCCATTCTTCATCCTCTTCATCGCTGCCCTTACTTCCATCTTGTTTATTTGCTGCACTTCCTGGTGAACTCTTCTCACATCATCCAGTCTTCTCTCTCTCTCATTTTCTTCATTCATCAGCTCCTCAAAGTATTCCTTCCATCTGCTCAACACGCTCTGTTCACCTGTGAGTACGTTACCATTTCTATCTTTAATCGTCCTGACCTGTAGCACATCTTTCCCAGATCTGTCTCTCTGTCTAGCCAATCGGTAAAGGTCCTTTTCTCCCTCTTTACTGTCCAACCTCTCATACAATTCACCAAACACCTTATCTTTAGTCTTCACCACTGCTTTCTTCGCCCTGCGGTTCATCTCCTTGTACACCTGTCTACTTCCTTCATCTCTCTGTATGTCCCATGTCTTCTTTGCCTCCCTCTTCTTTTGAATACACTCCTGGACTTCTTGGTTCCACCACCAGGTCTCCTTATCCTCTTTCTTCCTTCCGGATGTCACACCAAGTACATTTCTAGCCGTCTGCCTGATCACTTCTGCAGTAGTTTTCCAGCAATCCGGTAGCTCTTCAACACCTCCCAGTGCCCGTGTTAACTCCTGCCTCAATTCCACCTTACAGTCCTCCTCCTTCAGCTTCCACCACTTGATCCTCGACAAACAACAACAACAACAACAATAATAATTCTAGATAGACGGATGGACGGTATAGATAAAGATAGACAGACAGGCATTTACATTTACAGCATTTATCAGACGCTCTTATGCAGAGAGATTTACAGCAGTGCTTTATTTCCACATTTGAACTTCATATTAGTGACCAGCTATGATCAACAACTGCTGATGAACTATTAGAGCTGAGTAACAAACTTATTAACCTTCCAGACTCTAGAACAAAAGAACAAAAGACTTGAACAAAAGAAAGTGCCGTTAGTGATTTATTTATTTACTTTTTATTTTTTTGGAAGAAGAAGAGAAAAAAAAGATCAGAGGTAAAAGAGTAGGACTGTTAGGAAGATTATTCTCGGAGAAATTTCTTGAACAGGTGAGCCGTCAGGGGAAGTTCGTTCCACCACTGAGGAACCAGGACCGAGAAGAGTCTCGATGCACGTCGTCCTCGATTCTTCAGTGGTGGAGGTTCAAGGTGAGCAGTGCTGGTCTGAGAGGACGAAACAGACAGACAGACAGATAGATAGACAGATAGATAGATAGATAGATAGATAGATAGATAGATAGATAGATAGATAGATTGACAGATAGATAGATCTGGGTTAAGGAGTCGCCCTGGATCTTAAGATTGTGGATTCGATTCCCTCACCAATAGGTTGCCCCGAGGTAACCTTGAGCAAGGTACCGTCCCTGTCACTGTTCCTCAGGCTCTTTCAATAGCTGCAAGCAGAGGTTGAATTTCGTTGCGTTCTGTTGCGTTTCACAATGACAAGTGTTGTCACTTTCACTTTCATAGATAGACAGACAGGTGGATACATAGACAGATTGATGGATGGATGCATGAAAAGAAAGATGGTCCAACAGACAGAGATAGATGGAAACTGATGAATTGATGGACAGACAGAGAGATGGCTGGTTGGATGGACAGATGAACTGGGAAGCAGATAGACAAACAATAGACAGACCGACAGATAGATAGATGCCTAATATAGACTGCTTAATGGATGTCCTGACAGGATGTCCCTGGTCTCTGTCCACCGTCCTGAAGTCGTGTTTTGTCCTCTGTGGTGGTCTGACACAGAGATGAGGCTGAAACTGAAATCCGATGAGAATCTGGACACCTGAACCAGAGCATTCTCCCCAGAAACACAGAGGGAACTGAACTTTTTGCCTCGGGGGTCTTTCTTCTCCACCGTCTGTTGGTGTGTTTGCCCCATAATTCACTGCACGGCAAGTTCTCAGATCCTCTCACAGGAACGAGCTGAGTGGAGACTGGGAGATGATTGCATTTGAAGCAGTTTCTGGTTTGTTGATCTAGAAGTTTAGAAATGACGTTTAAGATTTTCCAGCTTGAAGAGAAGCTGCGCCTCAGACAGCCATTTAAAGTTGGATGTTTTAATCCTGTTGTCAGATGTAATTAGCTGGACAGTTTGAAGGTGTGGATAATTCGGGTGAAACCCCCCTTGGCTTGTTCAGATCTGGGGCCAGTTGTTCCAGGAGGGATTACTGCTGACTGTAATCTTAGCTGGTTGTCATTTTCTGTACTTATCTACTGCAGCTCGTCAAAAACTGGTTTCTTACTGAAACAAAGTGAATATTCTGCAGCTTATTCTCGGCCTAGACTTGTTACCACTTTAAATAAACCAGAATTTCCTTTATGAAAGCTATAAACCAACAAAACAGCTCAGCCCGTACCTGCCTGATTAGCTAATGTGCTGAAACCACCAAAGCGTGTCTTCCTTGAATTCCTTTGATTGAGAAAGTTGAGTTGAAAATATTAGATCGTCTAATAAAAAAAGTTTTTTAACTCTTAGAGAAGCAGGTTTTGAGTTTGATGTCAGGTTAATTCAAAAAGGATTCTAGGGTGGTCTACTGGTAGGACACTTGCCTTTGGATCTATGGAACAAACGGTCTCAGGTTCAAATCCATTCTCCAGCACTGCCACCATTGGGTTCCTGAGCAAGACCCTGAACCCAGAGTTGCTCCGGGAGGACTGTCCCTGTAGTTAGGACATGGATAAGAGCTTCTGCTAAATATAAATGTACTAGACTCTCTAGGTTGCATGTTCCTAAAACATTAAAAAAAAATTGCCTTATTAAAAAATAAGCCTTCTGAAATAAGCATTCTAAGGTTAAAGTTAGAGTTGGATTTATTTGGTGAAGGGCCAAAATACTACAATAAAGTTTTCTAAATGGATCCCTGTCAGATATCTAATAACTTTTGAAGGTGATGATGGAGAATTCTTCTAAGCTTCCCCGAGAAACACTGTAATCAGCAAAGGATGCTGTAGGGGGCGCTATGCTGTTCTAAAGGGGGTTCTGGTGCAATCGTATCGCTTTCAGAACCTTCATAATTCTGCCTCAACCTGCACTGCCTTTCTGGAGACTTTTAATAAACCCATAATAACAAACTAAACTTCTGGGATTTTTGGACCATTTCTCCAGGTTGGAAGCACTTTAAGTGAAAGTGAAAGTGACTGGTTTCCAATGTGACCACGGCACGTCCATCAGGGGCAGACATACCCAGCACCCTGGGAGCAGTGATGGGGACGATACCGATACTCAAGGGAACCTCAGGGCAACCTACCTGTCTGGGATTTGAACACGACCTCCTGATCCTGGTGCCCAGTCCATAATCACTAGACAACCGCTGCTCATCACTAGCAATCCCAGGATCGCTGCTGACCAATCAGTGCTGGTGTTTCTGAGTGGGCGTGGCTCTGATTTAATAGCATGAGATGGACACCAAGCTGTTGTGTGTTTTATAAGACCCCACAGTGGTTTAGTTGCAGTTCTGTCTATCTAGACAAGGGGACGAGGCAGCTTGCTAGATATTGTGACAACCCACAAAGTGGCAAGGCCTTTACTGACATTGATGTATTTGTATTTGTAAACTTTACAACCAACTGTAAAGCAAACATGTGATTTATATGCACATTGTCTTCAGAGCCAGATTTAGCCCTTCGGGTTGCTATTAGGTTGTCAGGCTTCGTCAGGAGCAGGAAGAGCTGGTTGTAGAAAAGGAGTTTGGACGTGAACATTCCCTCCGAAATGTCTGTCTGCTTTTCTCATCATTTATGGACTGCAGTTAAAACGGGGGTGTAAATCGTCGGAGCCTGGAGCTGTAAATCTGTTGACTCCTTTTTCAGCAGTTTCTCTGCAGGCTTGTGCAGGAGGGGGGTGTTGAAAGTTTGCCGCAGCTTCTTATCACCACCTTAATCAGACTCTCTGGG
Source organism: Hepsetus odoe (assembly GCA_017165825.1). NCBI lineage: Eukaryota > Metazoa > Chordata > Actinopteri > Characiformes > Hepsetidae > Hepsetus > Hepsetus odoe. The sequence goes on from CM029369.1 coordinate 1,446,556, forward strand.
TTATCAGGATCATCAGTGACAAGTACTGAACATCACCTACCTCACAACAACACAGATAACACTGGCAAATACAAGGTTTTTACACTCTTTTCCCCCCTTAAATCAAAAGCTGTCGATCACTGAAGACATCATATCTGATGTTTTTGGTTTAGAGCAATTATGAAATAGTTTAGACTGGAGGCGTGAAACCAGCCATGTTATACGGGTTAGGCTATGTTATGTGGGTTGGAGATGGTAGTGACACCAGCTATGCTATACAGGTTGGAGACAGTAGTGAGAGCAGCTATATTATATGGGTTGAAGATGGTAGTGAGACCAACTATGAAATATATGTTGAAGATGGTAGTGAGACAGGCTATGTTATACGGGTTGGAGATGGCAGCGAGTCCAGCTATGTTATACGGGTTGGAGACGGTAGTGAGACCAGCTATATAGTACAGTTTGAAGATGGTAGTGAGACAGGCTATGTTGTATGGGTTGGAGACAGTAGTGAGACCAGCTATGCTATATGGGTTGGAGACAGTGATAAAAAGTTGAAGAGTTGAAGATGCTGAGATTTGCGTTGGGAGGGACGAGGATGGACAGGATCAGTAACAAATATATTAGAGGGAAAGCTCAGGTTGGACGGTTTGGAGAAGCAAGACTGTGTTGATTGGGACATGTCCAGATGAGGGACAATGACTAAACGACTCATTATGGTGCAGCAGACCTGTGGCTGAGGTTTAGGACAGAGCAGGCTGTCCGAACCCCAAGAACAGGGTTTGTTTTCTAGAATCTGGAATGAAAGTGGAGGAATCTGATCTCAGATCAGCCCTACTTTGTCTGAAGTTGAGATTTCTAACTGACAGTAGGTCCCACTGTCCACAAGTCTGCCTTAATGACAGTTGTATGGCTCTGAGAGGGAAGTGTCTCATTGGAGCTCTGGCAGCGTGAACCATGAAAGCACTCTTTACTCTCACTTTAGATCAGATCAATGTCTGATCAATCACGCCGGTTATGCCTGCAGGGCCAGGCGCAGATCAATCTGTCGTTTCTCAGGGTGTCTGCTGGTTGAGGGGCTGAGGCTGGAGCTCTGTCTAATTGAATTAACATGGGCCACGTCCCCGGGGCCGCTTCCATCTGGTTTTATATGTAACTGACAAGAAGGGGTGACTTGACGATTCATCAACAGCTGCAGCTGGGACTGGTGGGGAAAACTCTCTCTCTACAGGGGACACAAAACAACACACACACACACACACACACACACACACACTTGTGATTTACTTTGCTTTTAGTGCAACTTTTACTGCACTTTCTGATGAAGTTTAAAGTTCTTGAAAGCTCTTAACCCTTCAAAGTCACGGTTATGGACTTAAGAGAAGAACTCCATATGGTGACTTCTCAGAGCCTGGAGCCTTTAATGTGATTATCTGGGTCTTCGTTCCTGATGGAACCTCTCACACTGACCCTCTTAAACATACACTTATTAATGTCCATCTGGGATACAATAAAAACAGTCTAACATCTTGGCAACCACCTGGGATACCATACTAAGGATACTGCATGTCAGCCAACTTAGCAACAGCCTGGGATATGCTAACAATGGCCTTGCTAAGACCTGGCAACCACTTGGGATACCCTAGCAACAACTTAGCAACACCTTAGCAACCAACAGGGACATGACAGAAATTGCTTGGCGACATTTTAGAAATTACCTGGGAGAACATTTCAAAGACCTAGCAACACCATAGCAACCATATGATATACCCTAGCAATGGACTAGCAATTGTCTGTGTCTTTTTTTTCCTCGTAAAATATCTGTCCTTTCTTCCATTCTCAGAACAAACTCCTCACTTTACTCTCAAAACATCTGAGTAGATCCTCCATTATTATCATTCTCCATCACCTTCCCAACATCCAGACCGTCTCAGACTCGATGGACACAGACACACAGAAGAGACGTCCCTCTGTGTGTCCATCGGTGCAGGACAGAGTGAAGGAGAGTGAGAGAGAGGACAGGGAGAGTGGACGGTGGAGTTCAGGGTGTGTTGAGTGTGTGTCCGTGACGGGAGAACTAGTAGAGACGGTGATGAAAGTGAAGCGGTGAAAGTTAATGTTTTTGAATGTACACTCTCAGTACACTCCTGTACTTTTACTTTACACTCTCAGTACATTCCTGTACTTTATACTTTACACTCTCAGTACATTCCTGTACTTTATACTCTCAGTACATTCTTGTACTTTTTACTTTACACTCTCAGTACATTCTTGTACTTTTTACTTTACACTCTCAGTACATTCCTGTACTTTATACTCTCAATACATTCTTGTACTTTTTACTTTACACTCTCAGTACATTCCTGTACTTTACACTCAGTACATTCCTGTACTTTATACTTTACACTCTCAGTACATTCCTGTACTTTATACTCTCAGTACATTCCTGTACTTTTTTCTTTAACACTTGAGTATTTTCCTGTACTTTTTCACTTGTCTTGAGTAAAGTACTTAAATGAGTATTAATATCTGTATTTTTCATGTTTTATCATCAATATCTAAGTTTTTATCATTGCTTGGGTTTGGTGTTTGAGGGGAAAATGTATATAACCATTTTCTAACCTCGCCATGTTTTAATGTCACAGTCAGAATGTATTTAAGTAATTGCATATATACTGCATTAAACAGGAGTACTTCAGTACATCAGTACTTTAATCGGTGCAGATTTATGAGATGAATGTTATAGAAGCTACTACTGAGTGTAATTTGTCTTTCTGTTGTTTTGCTCGTTGTCACATTCCAGCTGTTGTTCATGAAAAGCTGGCGCATTAGAAATCCAGGTGACAGATGCCCACACCCATCCCTGTAGTGACTCCAATAATTACTCACCTCGACTCATTCCTCGTCTCTGACAGGCTCCCAGGTGGACCTGCTTTGTCTTTTCTTTCAAACGCTCGTCTCCTGTTTCTGTGCTTTCTTTCTCCACAATACTAATGATGTTGACCTGCTCCCATGACCCTGGTCAGGTGTCCCTGAAGGCGAGATATGAAACATTTAATTGGGTTTCAATAGGTTTGGTTTTTTAAATGTCTCACAGATGAAGGGGGTCATTATTAGTATTCATTTTTAGGCCATTTTACAGGGTCAAACTCTGAGCGAGTGCACACACTTATTCCTCATTCTCTAAACAAGAGAACCTTTCATTGTTGCTGTTTTCTTCACAGTGAATTAAAAAAACATTAAAACAGACACAGAATCACTTACAGTAGATACAGAATAACCCATAATACACACTGAATAATTCAATTAGGGAAATCAGTTAGTGAATAATTTATAGTAGATATTGAATAATACATAGTAGAAACTGAAGAATTTACATCAGATTCTGAATCATTTACAGCAGATAAAGAATGATTTACAGTAGAAATGGAATCATTTACAGTAGAAATGGAAGAGTGTACAGTAGATAAATAATAATTTACAGTAGAAACTGAAGAATTTGCAGTGGCGTGATTTATAGTAAATCCTGAATAATTCACAGCAAACACATTTATATCCTTTTATTTCAGATGAATTGTGTTTATGGAGGATGCTGAACTGGAGAGCTGAACTGGAGAGGAGGGTATTGTGTAACTGAAGCCTATTTCTTCACTGCGACAGTTTAGCCTTCCTGTCCTTCCATACTTCTTTCTTTCCTTCTTTTGCTTTGTAAAGTTTAACTGTCACTCGAAATCTGCTGGCTCCGCTGAGGGCGCCGCTGCAGGAGATGATGCAAGCCTGAGGAAAACATGCCCTCAGTGGAACTGTGAGTGGAGCAGTTCAGATGTGCTTCGGCTCGTCGCCCTCCCCCTCGTAGCTCCAAAAAGCCAATTAAAACACATAAAACACCCTGGCGATGAGTGCAGACATGTTCCTCACTTTAGCTTCCTGTCCCTCTACCACCGCAGAGTGAACCCTTAGTGAACCCTGTGGCGTCCTACATGTGTTTGTCTGTGTTCGTGGCACAGGTTTTGGAGACGCTTCACTGTTTTCTTATCACGTTTACCTTCTTACTTTACTTAAAGACAAGCACTTATCACATGCCATTCCTTTAAGTCCTGTTAACTGGGACATGGGTCCATGGATGGGACTAGTTTGTCCCACAGAAGCTTAGATCGAGATGGGAATCTGGAGGAAGACTTGTTTGCAGTGTGTGGGAGTATTGTCCTGCTGAAAGAGGACACTGCCATTAGGGGACATGTAACCATGAAGGGGGAACTTGTTCTGCAGTGACATTTAGGAGTCAAAGTAATGTCCACAGGAATGCAGGACCCAAGGTTTCCCAGCAGATCATTGTTCAGAGCATCGCACTTCCCTCTGCCACTTCCCGTAGTACATCCTGGTGTCTCCTCCCCAGGTAAGGACACCCACCCGGTCGTCCACATGATGGAAAAGACAACATTCCCACCTCCTTCCATCACTGCATGGTCCAGTTGTAATGTCAATTGTAGGAACTTTTGGTGGTGGACAGAGGACAACATGAACACCAGTCTGCAGCCACATACGTAGCTGGACTCTGTTCTGGCACCTTTCTATCAGAACCAGAACTTCTTCAGCAGGCACCCAAGATTGGCTGGTCCCATGACCATTGCTAGCTCCCCAGTTCAGACTTTTTTCATTAATGACCACAGCATGCCATAAACACTCCACAAGACCTGCTGTGTTGGAGATGTTCTGACCAAGTTCTTCTTGCCATCACTGTTTTTCTCTTAGATCCTTAAACTGGCCCATTCTTCCAGCATCAGCTTCAAGAACTATTAAAAAGGCCCTCAAAACAACACTCTTACTATGTGTGCAAGAACCTGCAGATGTGGTGGTGGTCTAGTGGCAGGATACTTGCCTGTGGCCCCAGTGGTCACAGATTCGACTCCCACCTCCAGCACTACCACCACTGGGTTCTTGAGCAAGACCCTTAACCCCAAGCTGCTTCAGGGGGACTGTAATCAGGAAATGGAAGTCACTGTGGATAAGAGCATCTGCTAAATGCTGTAAATTTAATTTCACTTTTGTGACATCACAGACACAGTAAAAGGCCCTTTAAAGGCCTAATCATGAACCAGGTGGCCCTTAGTTGGCCGGAGGACATAATGTACAGTAAACACATCCAGCCTTGCATGAAATCAGCAAGTCCAGGCGATTGATGAGTCACTATCATACACTCATCTACAGTTATTTTCTTTCACTCCATTTCCCCATTTGTGTTTGCATGACAGCGTGAGCTGAAAAACAGAAGTGTTGAGTTGTTTATCTCCCTCTGAGCACTGCTGGGCTGACGTCAGCGGGTGACGGAAAAAAACACCACTGTCTTACACACACACACACACACGCACGCACACACACACACACACACACACACACTTTCACTTTTCGTCTCTCAGTGGCGTTGGAGATGGGCTGCCATATGATATATGATTTTATGATGAAAAAAATACACTAATCCCTCCTCAAAAGCACAAACATCATCCAGACCGGGTTTGGAACGAAACGGTTCAGATTTCTTCCCAGTGACGTTGAATGGAACCAGGAGTCAAATCTATGAATTTCATGTCCTCCAGTGAAGCTCCGCTTGTCTCTGAGTGTCTCTATGGGATGGTGATGATGGTAAAATTGTCCATTACTTTTCTTCGTGTCCCTCCACCATGAACGGGTTCAGTTTTAGTCCAGAATCTTCTCCAGACGGCGTCTCCACCACCAGCTCACGTCTGTGAGGGACGTTCACACGCAGTGGAGACGGTTCTGATGGAGAGTTTCTCTGGATGGATGTGTTATGAATAAAAAAGAGAAGTTGATAAAAGTGAGGACTATCTATCTATCTATCTTTCTGTCTTTCTATCTATCTATCTATCTATCTATCTATCTATCTAAAAATAAGGTTAAGAGGTTAACAAAAAGCAGTATTGCGCAAAATGTGGTCTGTAAGGTTGTCGTAACATTTTTTTTTTTTTTGTGGTCTTTTCTTCACATAATGGGAAAACATATCTGCCCAAAAACACTGACAGTGCATTCCCACTTTGCAGCTTTTTGTTATTTTGTTCTCCTGAAGTTCTCTCCTACAGAACCCACCGCTGGCCACGTGGTTCATTCTCAGCCGAGACCCTCCCCCTCCCAAAACGTTCACTGTTCGGCTCATTGAGTATCTAATGGTGTTCAAAAGGTCCATGGGAGGTCGGAGAACCCATCCTGAATGCCATTCTGCTCCAGATGTGCTGAACCGGAGCAACAAAGCACCCTGACTGGGATCCACTCTCACACTCTCATGGCCTCCTGCTCTCGCTGCTGCGATGGGCTTTGTGTTGGGCTGCTGGAAGCCCCAGCAATGGCTTTTCACCTCGGCCAGGACACACTCCGCTCACACACACCCCACTGCTTAGAGGATAAGGGCCATCTGCCCCATCAGAGCTTTCTTTTGAACCTGGCGAATGGGGCAGGTCATTAAATATTTACCCGGTGCTTCTCTCTCACTGAGCCGCCGCAGCTTAACACGGTCAATACAGAGGCTTCCGCTGGCCGCTTTCTAAGACCCTGCCATAAAGTGGCCCACCTCATCGCTGAGATCAGCTACTGACTCGTTAGCGGTGGTCGTTAGAGCGACGTCGTTAACAGCATCCTGCCTAAACCATCACACACTCATCTCCGGCCGTGGAAGTGATCACTCAGATTTGCTGGAGTGACACACTGCTGTCTATGAGCACTAAAAACAGCCAATGGACTGCAAACTGAAAGGGTTAAGATTTTCGGATTTTGTTAAATGAAGGGAACCGAACGGAACTTATCTTTCAGAATTACTCAAGGCATATTCACCCTCTCACAACCTTAAATCATCTTCTCCCAACCTGCCTAAATTCAGCCCGTCCAGCATGAGCTCTGGGAAATTTAGAGCTTCAGCCCCCAAGTTGTGGAGCTCTCTTCACCAGAACGTTCAAAACTCAGCTGAAGACCTAACCTTCTCTTTCTGATACTCCTTCTCTTCTGATCACTGATTCTTATTGTGCTTTTTTAGTTTTGCCATTATAAAGCATTGGGTTTGTGCATTATTGACTCAAATGGCCGTGTTCCTAATTTGGTCAAAAAGTCCCTTAAATCTGACCAACAATTTGGGTGTTGGCCTGAAGTTCCTCAGTCCCCTCGTCTCTGCACTTGGACATTTTCGTGTCTGTTTCTTGCAAATGACCTTCTTCCCCCACAGATGTGCCAGGAACGATAAAATCACTCATTCTGAAAAATGACCTGCTCATTTTTGAGGACTGGGAGTCCGTTCAAATGTCCAGTCCAGCTGATTTGAGACATTTGCGTTCACACATGTAGTTCTTAATATCTGGAACAGTTCATGATGACAAGCGCAGGTGTGAAAAGTTCTACTGATACTTCTATTCAGGACGTAAACGGTTGCAACGTGTGGGTTGAGGTGAATGTGTTGCTTTAATAGAGGAAGAGAAACAGCTCTGTTCTCATTGACCAGGACCATTAATGCCTTCACCGCTCTGAGATCGTGATGCTTGGGCAGAACATCCTTTTTCTACCAAAGTCAACTTTTACTGGGTATCATTTTTAACTTAAATTCTGTTCTTCGGGTTTTTGTGAGCTTTGCATCCTGCTCGGAAAGCAAAGTATCCCAGATTTCCATTCTTTTCTTGCCTTTCGTAGCAGATGTGTGTGTGTGATGCTGTATTTGTTACACTGATGGCCTGCCAGAGGTGCAGGGAAGCGTGCCAGGGGACATTTTTTACCCTGCCTGTGATTTGCATGCTAATTGCTAGCAGCGGTTTGAGGACCAGAAATCAGGTTTGAGCAAAAAAACCCTGCAGGCCAGAGCAGGGGTCGGAGGTCAGGGCACTTCAGCCATAAATCTCTTCCCTTGTCACTCTCTAATGTGTCTGATTGGCTAAACAAGACAGATCGGGGTTGACCCGCTTGTCTTAGGTCCATTCAGGAAATTCACTTTTATGGCTCAATAAATGCTGCTCACCATTAGAGGCACTTCTAAGAAAACCAGTAGCAGCTGAATTAGAGGCTTCACTTTTAAAACCAAGAGCCTGTTTCTCCATTAGAACCTCTTGTTTCTCCAATGGCACTCAGAAGCAGTCAGCAGGGAACCCTCAAGGCCTCCCAGATCTTTTTATGACACTGACTCTAGAGTTAGAGTGTAAACAGGTTTACACATCACTGACAGCAGAACTAAAGCTAAAGTAGGTTTCTGTCAGTTCTAGATATGTCACTGGCTGCAGAACTAAAGCTAAAGTAGGTTAATGTCAGTTCTAGATATGTCACCGACTCCAGAACTGTAGCTAAAGTAGGTTTCTGTCAGTTCTAGATACGTGACTGACTGCAGAACTGTAGCTAAAGTAGGTTTATGTCAGTTCTAGATATGTCACTGGCTGCAGAGCTAAAGCAAAAGTAGGTTTCTGTCGGTTCTAGATATGTGACTGACTGCAGGGCTGTAGCTAAAGTAGATGTCTGTCAGTTCTAGATACATCACTGACTGCAGAACTGTAGCTAAAGTAGGTTTATGTCAGTTCTAGATATGTCACTCACTCCAGATCTGTAGCTAAAGTAGATTTCTGTCAATTCTAGATATATCACTGCTGCAGAACTATAGCTAAAGTAGGTTTCTGTCAGTTCTAGATATGTCACTGACTGTAGAGCCTGTAGTCAGATTGCAGCCCCTGGACTCTTTAGATTATGGAGGTTCTTTGAGCTTTGTTGACTCAGTTTGGACATGTTCTGTCCGGACTGAAGGCCAGGCTCACAGATTGGCAGAGAAACTGTAATAAAAACGGTTGGACTGCGACGGTGGAACCTTTGCAGTTTCAGATGTTGTGTGGTTGGAAAGTAATGGGCATTAAAGGGGAAGAGAGTCGCTCCCGTTCGTTTCTGCAGATTTCATACGGGGTTTTGTTTCCGTCTGAGGGAAGCAGCTGAAATGTGAGATTAATGTTCACTGCTGCCTCTTTTTTCTGGTTCTAACAGTGCTTTCCCAGCTGCCTCATCCTCTGAGCTTTCAACAGAAACGTTGCATAGAGTTTAAGGACTTGTTGCGTCGATCTCTGACTGACCTCCTGCTAAACAGAGCACCTGATTAAAGCCAGAACATTTTACAATATTTGGTGGTATTTCACTGCCCAATAGTCTTGACCCCCATCTCCGTCTGAACCTTCAAGCAGAGCAAAGCGTCTTAAGATTCAAGAAGAAACCGATGCAGATGATTCCAGATGATCAGGTGATGCGTTTACTGCTGATGCTGATGTTCTCAGTGGAGGACCCCTTTGTCTAGAACCTTTATCTTTAGACATTTTCAGCACTAAAACATTTGTTCCTGTTTCTTTCGTTTAATCTCAGGATGACAAAGAGCAAACAATCTGATTTCCTACAAAATATAAAGAAATGAGCCAGTGGTCCAATCAAAACAGAGCTAGAACGTGACCTTACAGCCACCACTTCTTTCTCTGGAGACCCGCGGTGGCAACAGTGGAGGGAAGCTCTTGTGGGTTCTGTTTTGTGTGTTATTGGTCATGATGTTCTTTATTCCGGCTGACGTGTGTGTGTTCACTGATGCTTAGAAAAAAAAAAAAAGATGCAGTGGAAAATAAAAGATTCCTCACTTCCTCACAGCTCAGGTCAAATGAAGGGCATCACTGATCGTCGGGTCAAAACTCCACTCATCAGCATCAAAAGATTCAAAACACAGTGTGACTCACGATCAGCTGATCTGACCTCGGCACTGGGGGTTTTCGGGTTGTAAAAAGGGGAACAACAGGATTTGGCCAAAAGGTGGCACTAAAGGCTCCTTTTTGTGGCTGATCCTGGGACTGTGCCTTATTTCAAGGCAAACATGCGCCAACGTTGTCAGAAAAAAGAGAAAATGTAAGAACATAAAGCAGATCATTACAAAATATCATATTATTTAAAAGACAAAACCCACTTCTTTCCAGTTTATTGGCTTAAAATTAGGGATGGATTTTAGATGAAGCTTGTAACCATAGAGACGTATGAGGCATTGTATTAATACACAGCAGATTTAATGGAACACATTATTTTTATTATTATTATTATTATTATCATCGCATTATTATGAACATTAATCTTACACACACACACACGCACACTGATCCCAACATTAAAAATAATAACAGGTGATGAGAGTAGTGTTGATTACTTGGTTACCATGGCAACAGTGGGGGGCGTATTAGACAGTAAGTGAACGATCTGTGCTTGAAGTCGGAAGCATTAAAAAAATGGGCAAGATCTGAAGAACAAACTGATGCTCCAAACATGGAGAACCGGAGAACCAGTGACACCTGGAGTGAAGAAAAGCTGCTGGAGCACAAAAAGTTCTGGTTCTGATAGAAAAGGCCAGAACACACAGTGCAGCTGCGTATGGGGCGCAGACCGCTCAGAGGGACCCCTGTCCACCACTGAAAGCTCCTACTATCAGAACTGGACCATGGACTCTGGTGGGCTGGTCTGATGGATCACGTTCGGCCGGGTGTGTTTGTGTCCATACCTGGGGAAGGGGCACCAGGATGCATTGTGGGAGGCAGTGTGACACTCTGGACAATGATCTTCTGGGGAACCTTGGGCCCTGCTTTCATGTGGACGTTCCATTGACACCTAAACGTTGCTGCAAACCAAGCTCCCACTTCATGGTGATGGTGTCTCCTAAAGACAGTGTCCCCTTTTAGCAGGACAACACTTTCACACAGAGTTCGAAGTGTTCCTAAAAATGTCCCCAATCTCAGTCCCATTCCGTCTGTGGGACAAACACAGACGGGACAAGTCCCATCGATGGACCCACCTCCCAACATACAGGATGTCCTGCTGGAATCACACCTTCAGAAGGCAAAGAAGATCCACACAGTATTAAGCAGGTGGTTTTAATGTAATGGCTGGCAGTGTGTGTGTGTGTGTGTGTGTGTGTGTGTGTGTGTGTGTGTGTGTGTGTGTGTGGTACTCCTTAATTCCCATACAGATGTTCTCTGGCTGAGTGAGCTGACTCAGGATTTAATCTGTGATCACAGCGTTGGAGAACATTAAAACTGGCAGATAGCAGCGCTTTAATGAATGAAATATTACACTCTCTATCTCCCTCTCCTTTTCCATCTCTCCCTCTTTCACCCACCCACCCACATGCTCTTCCCTCCTTCCCTGTGAGCCCAAACGTTCTTATGGTCTTGGAACTGGTGATCGACTCTCTCGCCTGATGCTGCGAGGTCTTTATGCCTTTCTGCAGGATTATTTCTTTTCATCTGAATGCATGAAATTTACATACAGCCCAGTTAAGCAGCTGCTCATGTGTGTGTGTGTGTGTGTGTGTGTGTGTATTTAGGCAAGGATGAATTAAGTGTGCCAAATGTGACTCACCCTGAACGGACCCCAGCATATTTTTGCAGTCGGGGCAACATTTATTTATTTATTTATTTATTTAATTCCTTTTTCAAAAATACGTTTCTGTAGTTTTAAAAGTTGCACCTTAGATCGTGTGAGTTTCATGATGAACGGACCCAAAATGATCCTTATATAAGATGAGAACGTGTACCCTTCTCCTGGAAGCTGCCCTGATGGTGGAAGCATGTTAAAGGATTTCAGGAATCTTTATGTTCATGCCAATCCCTCGGGAGCCCCAGAGATTAAGGAACCCTGTTCTAGTGCCCTAAAAAAAGTAGAAAATGAACCGTCCGGTTCTAATACAGAACAGACCCGGACAGCGCCACCCACTGCACCACTGTGCCACCCACAATGTAAAACTAATTTTAGAATTAAAAAAAGTAAAAAGGGAATTAAATGTCAGCACTATATTGACTATTTGGGAAACTATTGAAGTGAAAGTTAAAGCGACTACGTGTTGTTGCGAACACGGATACATCCTCTGTATTTAACCCACACACACACCATCCAGCAGGGGGCACAGAAGCAATGATGGGGACATTACCATGCTTTAGGGAACCTCAGAGTAACCTACTGGTGCAGATTCGAACCCATGACCTTCTGATTCTTGGCCCTCGTCCCTGAACACTAGAAACCAAAATATATAAATGCACACCTGTGGGATGGAATCTAAGAACTTGACTACTCTGTGTTTCACGCACATGTGCAGCAGGGGACAGCTATTGAAAGCATCCGGGGAACAGTAACGGGGACGGTACCTTGCTCAAGAGCACCTCAGGGCAACCTACTGGTGAGGGAATCGAACCCACAATCTTCTGAGCCAGGGCAACTCCCTAACTAACCACTAGGCCACCGCTGCCCCTAGTGTTGATGACCTCAAGACCTGTTTAGGAACCAAGCAACACAGATTGTGGGAAGGTTGTGGGTTCGATTTCCTGTCTGGTGCCCTGCCCAGGTTGTTTCTCCACTGTCTGAGTGCTGGAATATGAAGCTCTACATGATAAATATTGCATCTTCAGTTCGGGGTCTCTCATTTATCTGTCTGTCCATGCTGACCACCTTCACAACCCGTCCTTCATCCCTCACGTCCCTCAGACACTCCTTGAGTTCATAATTGGTCCGGCGATGGACTCACATGTCCAGGGTGTTTCTCCACCTTTCCCCTTCTGAACGCTGGGTATGGATAAGTGGCTGAGAGGATGGAGGGATGGATTTTTCTGAACGTATCTTGTGTTGTGATGACCTGAGGAGGTTGGGTCTTGGCTCCTCTCAGCGTTTCTTTCCTCTGATCTGAGGGATTTCTAACCTCTGGCTCGTTCCGAAAGGCCTCGGACTGTTAAGCTCTGTTAAGCTTTTGCATGTCCGTTTTGTACGCAAATAAATTTAGTGGACATGCTTTTATATAATGTCGAGAACCTTTTTTAACTTTATGGTGATCATTTATGATCATTAAGGGGCAGCGGTGGCCTAGTGGTCAGGATCGGAAGATTGTGGGTTCAAACCCCTCACCAGTAGGTTGCCCTGAGATACCCTTGAGCAAGGTACCGTCCCCGTCACTGCTCCCTGGGCGCTTTCATAGCTGCACGGTGTTTGCATGGGTTAAATGCAGAGGTCCAATTTCGTTGTGGTTCACTGTGTGCTGTGCTGTGACTTGCAATGACAAGAATAGTCACTTTCATTTCCACTGCAGATCCCACTGCAATCTCTCGCTCTTTACAGCTGAGAACGGTGTTTTGATCATGAGGAATGAGAGAAATGATTCTAATGCTTTTCTAATGTGTTATATTTACCACAAGAACTGAGCGTTAACATGTGCAAAGGTGCTTATTGGTCAGAGGGGTGCCAAAACTTGTACATCAACTGTACATGATAAAAACTTACGCTTACCATTGCTTCCACCCACTGGCTGGCCAGTTTATTAGAAACAGCAACCTTTCTACTAAATTATCAGAAACACCAATCTTGTACTTGATGCTAAATATAGTTTGAGGTCATGCTCATGAAACTAACATCGTAGTAGGGTGTGTGTGTGTGTGCGTGTGCGTGTGTGTGTGTGTGTGGTATGAGGTCTAGTTAGCATGTCTGATGTTAGCTTCATTCAGCCCCCAAAATGAGTTCAGAAACTGACCAATAGGAGGGCTCTATCAACAGGTGGGCTCTAACTGTACGCCAGCGAGGTGGTCTGTGTCACTTTTTACTCGTTTTTATTGTGAACCGGACCCTGAGGACCCCCTCCAGCAGCCCAACCCATCCCTGCCTCTTTCTTCTGTCTCCTCTGTCTCCTGAGAAGAATAATCTCTCCTCCTCCTCCGTTTATGGCTCCTTGCCGGTTCGTAAATCAGCCGGGGGAATGGGCACAGCTTTGTTTTGCCCTGGAGCCACAAACACCAACCACACTCTGAGCCACTGCCAAAGCAAACAAAGGCCAGTCTGTAACATCTGGATGGAGGGCCTAAAGGCTAATTGGGATGAAGAAAAGGGGGGAAAACCTGATAATCAATCACACCGAGACTCAAAGAACACCTCCCAAGCAGCTTGTTGCTAATGGAGCTCCACTGTCCTGCTCAGATCAGCGCTGTAACGCACCCACCTCAACCTGGGAAGGGCTTGTTAAAGTGGCAGCTTGGACAAAAACCCAATTTCACCCATTTTCTTCAGCCAAGAAACGGATGTCAGATGCCTGCTTCTCAGCCCATCATCATTTTAATCCAACAGGTTGGACGACGTGGAGACACAATGAGAGAAGCGAGACTGTGTTGGTTTGGACGTGTCCAGAGGGGAGACGAGGAGTATATCAAGAGAAGCATGTTGAAGATGGAGCTGCAGGAAAGAGGAGAAGAGGAAGGACAAAGAGGAGGTTTATGGACGTGGTGAGAGAGGACATGCAGGTGGCTGGAGTGAGAGGAAGATGCAGAGTGATTTATTTCCTTTTGACTGTCATTCAGTCTGTAGGGCCTTCATCCGTTTGCTGCGAGTGCAATGTGAAGTGAAAGTGAAAGTGACTATTAGCCGTCGCGAACACGCAGTGAACCAAACGCATCTTCTGTGTTCAACCCACGCATGCACCGGGGGCAAACATATCCGGCACCCGGGGAGCAGTGATGGGGACGGTACCTTGATGAAGGGAACCTATGCTAACAGGTTAGTATATACGACATATATAAGCCTGTTTTCAACTCTCGGTCGGATGAATGCTGCGGTGTGTGTTCATTTCAGCGTGAATGTGGTTGAAGTGCTAATAGAAGACGTCAGCGCTCGTTAAGAAAGCTCTCGGGTGCTTTTTGGGGAGTCCAGTGCTCCTCTTTCAGAATGGGCCGGTTGTAAAGCATCGCTCCTTTTTGTGTTTGGGGGGAACAGGCCGTGTCGTGGGCCATTAGGTCCGTGTGGTTTGTTTGGGAACCCAGCGAGTGTAAATAAAGCGAGACGATGATTTTCACACATGAAAGTCACGAAAAGTGACGCCGTTGCGTGACTAAGTGTGACTGCCAAACAAAACCACTTCCTGAACATGTTGTACTCGCTCTATGTGGCGTGTCTGTGTGTGTTCTTATCCTTTCGACCTCATATTGTCAACACGCGAACACAGATACAGAAGTTGTACATTTGCGAGACACGTGAGGTTGTGTTCTACTGAAAGCATTGCATCAGATTCACGTATTGTTTGTTTACATAACTGTTTATTTATAAACACAGGTCTGTAACGCTGTCGTCAGCTGTGTTTGTTTGGAATGTTGTTTAGAATAAACATAAACATTACTTCTTGGATCTTATTAGGCAGCGAGTCAGCAGTCAGTTCTTGATATTAACGTATAGATCTGTGCAAAGGTTTTAGGCAGGTGTTAAAAATGCTGTAAACAGAGCGCTTTCAGAAATGGAAGTGTTGATCATTTATTTTCATCAATCAACAAAATGCAGTGAATGAACAAAAGAGAATCTAAATCAGATCAATATCTGGTGTGACCACCCTTTGTCTTCAAAACAGCATCAGTTCTTCTAGGTACACTCGCACACGGTTTCTGAAGGAACTCGGCCGGTAGGTCGTTCCAAACATCTTGGAGAACTGAGCACAGATCTTCTGTGGATGTAGCTCCTCACATCCTTCTGTCTCTTCATGTGATCCAGACACACTGGATGATGTGGAGATCAGGGCTCTGTGGGGCCAGAAGAACTGATGCTGCTCTGAAGGTAAAAGGTAGAAACACCAGATATTGATCTGATTTAGATTTTTCTTTTGTTCGCTCACTTTGCATTTTGTAAATTGATCAAAATAAATAATCATTATTTATTTTTCTGAAAGCGTTCTGTTTACAGCATTTTTTCACACCCGCCTAAAACTTTTGCACAGTGCTGGATATCCCAATAAAATGTAAACCCAGAATAAAACTCAAATACATTTAAGAATTCAGTTCTAGTAAAGTTAATATCAGTAAAAGTCATTTTCAGTTTAAATTTCTCATACAATTAATTTCCAGAATAATGTTCTAATAACATGAACTCCAGAATGAAATTTTTATTGAAATTAATTTTAAGAAATTCAAATAAACCTCCAGAATAAAGTTCTGAATCTAACTACAATTAGTATCTGGAATATACTACTAATTCATTTACTATAAAAGATATTAAATAAAGTTCTATTTAAAACGTTTTTAGGTTTTAATAAAATGTTGAAAATAAAGTTCTTTGTATGTTATTCGTTCCTTTTTTTGGACAGTGGTGGACTAGTGTTTAGGACCGGAAGGTTATGGGTTTGAATCCCAGGCTGGTAGGTTGCCCAGAGGTTCCCTTAGCAAGGTACCGTCTCCACTGTTCCCCGGTGCTGGTCATGTCTGCCCCCTGCTGGACGGCGTGTGTTAAATACAGAGGTTGTATTTGGATGTGGTTTACTGTGTTCACCACGACAGTCAGGTCGCTTAGTCATCTTATTTTATATCTGCTCAGCTTGGATGAGTTAAAGGGTCCGAGCTTGACCTGGACCTACTGTTCTGCCGTGAGTTGTACAGTAAGTTTCAGCTGAAGATAAAAAAACGCCACGTCCTTTACCGTTCTGTTTAACGAGGAGTCAAACTGCTGGATAACGTCAGGGTTTAAAGTGTCAGGCTGGTTAATTCGGCTCGTCTCAGCTGGTGTTTGTGTAACTGAGGTCATTAGCTGAACATCGCCACTACCAGCTGACAAAAGGCCCAAATAAGCTTAATCTCTTTGGAGTGGGACAACAGACGATGAGTCTCCATGGCGATTAGCCCTGGCTTATTTGGTTAGCCTAAGTGTAAAGAATGGCCTTGGTTTGTTGTGGTCAGGAGAGACAAGCTCTGAATCTTAATCACGGTCATTAGGGCTCTTTTCTCTGGAATAGCTCAGTCTGGGGTGCTGCTAATACTCAGAGAAAGAGAGGGATTAGTCAAGGGAAAGGTAAACGACCGTGGCAGTCAGAGTTTCCACAAGAAAGGAAGTAACGAAGTACAAATACTTTGCTACTGTACTCAAATAGAGTATCTGTATTTTTGTCCTTTCCCTCCTTACATTTGAAATCAAATACCTGTCCTTTCTTCATCTTCAGAACAGACTCCTGACTTTAGTCTGAAGATCTGAGTAGATCCTCCATTATTATCATTCTCCATCACCTTCTCCATAACCCAACATCCAGACCGTCTCAGACTAAATGGACACAAACACAGAAGAGACGTCCCTCTGTGTGTCCATCGGTGCAGGACAGAGTGAAGGAGAGTGAGAGAGAGGACAGGGAGAGTGGACGGTGGAGTTCAGGGTGTGTGGAGTGTGTGTCCGTGATGGAGAACTAGTAGAGACGGTGATGAAAGTGAAGCGGTGAAGTTCATGTGGATTATTTTCAGTAGATTGTTTTTATTGGAGTTGAAGTTCGAGGCTTTAATAGTCTTTAATTCTATTAATATGGAGTGAGATTCAGTTCACTTTCACACAGACAGACACTCCAGACGTCCTTCAGAGGAGACACGTCTCACTCTACACTCTCAGTACACTCCTGTACTTTTACTTTACACTCTCAGTACATTCCTGTACTTTTACTTTATACTCTCAGTACATTCCTGTACTTTTACTTTACACTCTCAGTACACTCCTGCACTTTTTACTTTACACTCTCAGTACATTCCTGTACTTTTATTTTACACTCTCAGTACATTCCTGTACTTTTACTTTACACTCTCAGTACATTCCTGTACTTTTTACTTTACACTCTCAGTACATTCCTGTACTTTTTACTTTCTACTCTCAGTACATTCCTGTTACTCTTCACAATATACTCTCAGCATATTCTTGTACTTTTATACTCTGAATACATTCTTGTACTTGTTCACTCTTTACACTCTGGAATTTTACTACAGGAGTGTGTAACTTTGTGGGTTAAAGGTTGTTGGTGCAGTGATTTACAGTCAGTCAACGACCTCCATGCATGCGCCACTTGATCTAAAGCCCAGGGCCAAGGTGACCTTATGATCCAGAAGCCAAGCTGTTGGTTTTTCCAAGCTGTGTTTAAAAGACCTGTGAGGGCACCTTAAACAAGCTGAACTCAAAACACAAGGTGTCTCAATACTTTTGGACATGTACAAGTCCACTACTCAAACCGTTAGTGTCCTGTTAGTGTCCTGGAGGAGTCCTGCTCAGGTTCGAGTACCCACATCAACAGTACCGGTTGGGTGGGGTCTCAGATCACAGGTATGGGTCGAATTTCAGTTTCCTTCCCGCTGCAGAGCTCCAGTGTGTGGATACAAGTAGCCTTAACTTCACTCAAAATCAGGTGAGGTCTTGTGACTGTCTGTCTGTTTCCCGTCTGCTCAATGGTCCCATTATTTGGTGGAACAATGTAAAAACTGTACAACATTGAGCAAAGGTCAGAGACTCTTTCGGTTCATTTTTATCTAAATAGCCATCAAGAACAAGTTGTCCATTTCTTAAGATCAGAAAAAATTTTATAAAATCAGAAACCTGTTTAACAGACAGTCACACTGAAGCCTTTAACACTAATAATTTTTCAGGCTGAGATTTGGCCCATGTGGCATGGTGGCACAGTGGGTGCTGGGTTTGATAGTGGCAGAAAAGTTGACCAATTGGACAATGACAAAACAAAAAATTGACCAACGATAACTATCCAGCACCCGGGGAGCAGTGATGGCGATGGGACCTTGCTCGAAGGGATCTCATAGCTCAGGATTCAAACTCATGACCCTCCTATCCTGGGACATAGTCCCTAACCACTAGGCCACCGCTGCCCATAAATGGAGTGGAGATGCCAGGAACTGAGCTACATGCCCCACAAAAGGACAATGACAAAACTATAAATCACCCAAAAGGACATTGGTAAAAGCTCACTAGTTGGAAAATGGCTTTATTACAAATCCTTCAAAAGGAGAATACCACAGTTAAAATTCCACCAATAGCAGTCCTTCAGGAGCTCCGGGCTCCTCCCACCATCCAAAGACCTGCAAGTCAGGTGGACTGCAGATGCTAAATTGTCCTCTATCATGTGTTTGTCTGTGTGTCTGCCCTACGATGAACTGGCGACCTGTCCAAGGTGTCCCCACCTTTTGCTCTGTGATAACTGGGATAGACTCCCTCCCCACCATGACCCTATTCAGGACAAGCGGCTCAGGAAATGAGCGAGTGAGTGAGGAGCCCCTGGTTGGCTGTCAGTTTTGGACAAACCCTTCAGAAAGTCTCCCCAGCTTAGCAACAGTGAAGGAGTGCAATGGAAGGTGTAAGAGCATGGAGGGAAACAGAGGGAGCAGCAGAGAGCAAGGAAAGAAAGAATGGAACTGGCCCCTGTCCCGTACAGTGGGGCACTTCAAGCATGGCGGTTCTCTGGAGTAATCTTGCTCCGCCTCAGCTGCTTAGCGCCACGTCACCCATCCAGAACGCTTACATCTATCAGACAGGGGCCGGGGGAGAACAAAACGGCAGCAGTTGAGGCAATTTTCCATCAAATTAGATTTTAACGATGTGTAAAAGTTCCCCACAGAGCAATACTGCTTCATCTTCTGCTGAGATTATTAAGCGTGGGGCACTTTTTTGTCCCGGGAGCATTGCCGATGCATTAGGACCATTATGCAATTCGCCAAGCTGTCTGGACACATCTCAGACTCTTTTATTCTACTCTACTGTCACTTCTGTTCCGGCTCTGCCAGTCTTTCTGTAAGAAGTGCGGCGACCCCTGTTGGCCGAGCAGTAGAACAGAAAACTGGAAAACAGGAAGTGAAATAAGAGGCAGCTGCTGCGGAGAGAGATCAATCGCCATCCTTGTTTGTCAGCTCTCAGAAATGCATTTCCTGTAAAAGGTTATTTGTTTCTGTGTGCTTCTGGATGAGGACCGAAATGGAGGACGTATACTTTAAAGTGAAAGTGACTATTAGCCTTTGTGAACACACAACACACAGTGAACCACAGCCAAACACATCCTCTGTATTTAACACACACACACACAATGTCCAGCAGGGGGCAGACAAATCCAGCATCCGGGGAGCAGTGGTGGGGACGGTACCTTGATCAAGGGAAACTCTGGGTAACCTACTGGTCTGGAATTCAAACCCACGACCCTCCGATCCTTGTGTTATTTGTTTTTATATTGAACCAGGTTCAATTCCCAGGTGGGACATTCTGGGTCCTTTCTGTGGACATCAGCACATCAGGTGGACTGGAGACGCTAAATTGTCCCCGTAGGTGTGTGTGTCTGTCCATGGTGTCCCCGTCTTCAAGCCTGTGAGAGCTGGGATAGACTCCAGCCCTCGACCCTCATCAATGCAAGCGGCTCAGAAAACAAGTGAGTGTTTATTCCTCACTATGAAGAGGCTTTGGAAAAAAAAATCTATTCAATTGTTTTTATTTTTATTTTTGTGTGATTTGATTTAGTTCACAGCTTTAAAAAGCCCACACGGCCGTGACGGTGAGTTAAACCCGTCTCTGTGTACCGAGCGTGGATGGAGACTCTTAACAGTGCAGGAGGATTGATGCACACTGAAGAAAGAAGACTCGTCTGACAGGCCCGTCTGAGCCGCCTCAGTCTTCATTTCCAGCGGGACAGGCGCGGACGACCCCAGTGACACCCAATTTGCTCCCCAGCAGATGAATTTGGGGGCTTATATAGAACCGCTGCTCCTTTTCTAGCCCCTCCCATATCTTCAAAAATAAAAGTTGGAAGTTTTTAGAACCCTGTTCCAGAAACTTCTAAAAATATACAATCAACATTTTAGTTTAAAAGCTAATTTTGGGCCAAATCTGACCTTTTTCCTCCCAAGAGCTCCAGATCCTGAAAGGACGAGTTCACACACCCTCACAGATCTGCGAAACTGGATCATTTCCATCAATAAATAAACAACAAAGCACAACATTTTTGCCTCAATGGTCTCATGGTCTGATGATGTCCTAAACTTAAAAATCAGCACATTTTAAAACCCAATTTTTAACCAGATCTTTTTAAAATTGACACCAACTGATGAGTTTCTGCAGGTCACCTCTTAAAGAATAAAAAATCCATATAATAGATTCATGAATATAGAAATAGAAATAGAAATATACATCATCCATCTGTTAGCGGAGCCTCTTCCTGCCCGGTGACACAGGGGGTGCTGTGGTTTATCTCAGAGCTCAGAAAGCAAAAGGTGGAGAAACACCCTGGAGAGGTCACCAGGGTGAAGTATAAACATAAACCCAATAAATTCACTCCGTGAGTTTGGATCTGAGAATCTGACAGTCATCACTTCAGGAAAAGATGGGTGGTGATACTAGTCCATCAACAAAGAGGTCCCAGGTTTGAATCCCACCTCTAGCACAACCACCTTTGGGTTCCTGAGCAGAAACCCTCAACCATGAGTTGCTCCAGAAGGACTGTCCCTGTAATCAGGAGTTGGAAGTGGCTCTGGATAAGAGCATCTGCTAAACGCTGTAAATGTAAAAGAACAAAAGAGAAATCTTTCTTCATTCTCAGGGCACTTCTTTTGGTCCAGTCTTCACAAAATGCTCCTCAGGGTTAAGAGCAGTTTGCACGGTCACAGGTAGAATTTAAACCACTTCTAAATTTCGTCTGGAGGTTTTCACTGCAAACTGGAACGGCTCCAGATCTTCTCACTTTATTTAGGTGTTTGATTTTTTGTTTTTTTAATGGGAGGAATCCTGTTCTTGCAGGAAGATAAAGAGTGTTTTTAATTAAACTTCTCCTGAAAGATCAGAGCGAAGCTCCTGCTGGAGGAGACGGGCGGAAGAAAAGGATTCCACTGGCTGAAAGGAAAGGCTCCCCCGCTGAGCCCTCAAGGGTCAAGTTTATTTTAGTTGAACCGAGAAAAAGCAACAAAACACAAGAGGGCTTTCTGATTCACAGCCTAATAAATCTTGGGGCTTCCGACCTGCAGTAACACCAACTGTCTTTACTGCCTGGAGGTTTGAGGTCTTCTCACAATCCCAAATTTTTAGAATGAATACAAATATTTTGTCCTTTTGCAAAAAAACAACAAAAACATATAAAATGGGAATTCTGTGAATTCATGAATTCTCCTTGACTGAAGGGGTTACAAACTGGAACAGAACCAGTGCTTTGTGTCACTCTCGTTACAGGATGAGAGTGAGACCAGCTGTGTTATATGGGTTGGAGATGCTGAGATTTGTTTGAGAGGAACAAGTATGGACAGGATTAGAAATGAGTATATTGGAAGGACAGCTCAGGTTGGACGTTTAGGAGACAACGTGAGAGAAGTGAGACTATATTGGACTGGACGTGTCCAGAGGAGAGACGAGGAGTGTATCAGGAGAAGGATGTTGAAGATGGAGCTGCCAGGAAAGAGGAGAAGAAGGACAAAGAGGAGGTCTGTGGATGTGGTGAAAAAGGAAGATGCAGAAGCTCCACATGTCTCTGAGTGTCTCTCTGGGACGGTGATGATGGTAAAACAGTCTGAAATTCATCACCTTTCTTTCACCACCATGAGCGGAGTTCAAAATCTTCTCCAACATCTCAGGCATCAGGCAACGTCTCCACCATCATTTCATGGGAAAGCTCTCTCTGAAGGAGTTTTCAGAGACACTAAGCTCTTCAGCACGTCCGGCAGAATCTGTTTTTGTTCTGCATTTTAATATTTACATCAAGATTTGCTTCATCCTCAGTGTGTCTGCTTCAGGGATAAATAAATTCAGAATGAAATTAGAAAAAGATGAAATCAGAGCTCTGCCGTAACAGAAGCCATTAAAATATCTGATTTGTGATTAAAACGTAATGCAATATAGTGTCCTCGCTGCTTTCTATGAGACGGACATCCGCTCCACCGCATGCAGATGCTTGGTGGCTGCTCAATGTGAGCTAATTAATTTGCAGGTTGCTTCAATTTCTTCTGAATAACAATCAAGAATTCAATGAGCCTTGAAGCGGAGGCTGATGGGAGCATGAAGATGAGCATTTCTTTCCAGTACAGATATTTCAGCCTCATTACCGATGTCTTCCTCAGCGAGCATCAGCCTGGGTGCAGTTTCACTCAGGAATGAAGGGGACATGAAACTGATGGGTCGCTCACACCTTTAAAGTCCAAATCCTGCAGTTAGAAGACTTACAAAGGCACACGGTACTGCAAAAGGCCTCCTATATTTTATAGACGAATGAGACAGTAGGTGTCTCGCCGTGGTGGACTGGACGTAAATGCGGAGTCGGGATTATGGACAAGGGTTTTATTAAAGAGAAAAGTGAAACACACAAGCGATAAAAAACTCAGTCCTCACACAGGCCATCAAACATACGACGCAAAGGACGGCCGATGACCGACGGCTCCGCCCTGACTTGCTGAGATCTACATACCTTTTGGCTGACGAGGGACACCTGGTGACATAGCGAGGTGTCAGCCCGGGCAGAGTGCCACATTTACATTTACGGCATTTAGCAGACGCTCTTATCCAGAGCGACCTCCATGTCCTGATTACAGGGACAGTCCCCCTGGAGCAACTCAGGGTTAAGGGTCTCAGGGACCCAGTGGTGGTAGTGCCAGAGGTGGGATTGAACCTGGGACCTCTTGAGCCACAGGATCATAGGCAAGTACCACCACTAGACCACCACCACGAATTGTGACAAAAGTGCCCCCAAAAACAAGACTCCTGGTGGACACATCCATGCCATTGGAGCTGGACCAAAACAGAGTCCAAAGAAAACAAAACAAAAACCTTAAACGGACTAAACTGTCAGTTTGTGAACGGAAGCAGGCTGTAGCAAAGGCAGGGCCTGGGAGCCCAGCCAGAAAACTAAACATTCCCCTCTTCTGGGGCACGTGACTGGGCCCGGTATCACCATTATTCTCTACCACCACTGTTATTCTAAAATATAACATACATATCAGGCAAATCTCAGCATCTTTTACTCTGATACCTCCTGTCTTTTCAACAGCTCCATGGTCTCTAACCCGGTTTTGTGTTCTCGCTGCTGTGAGAAAACAATTAAAGTCCTTAAATCAGGTTTAGGTCACATTGCCCTTGTAGTGTGATCATAAAATCCTGCAGTGATTCTCGTCTAAACTCTGTTTGAATCACTCAGATGGGACTGAAAATCTCTACAAAACCGCAGCCCCTTGTTCACGTTTTCATCAGTAATTTGACAGGGAGGATGTAATTGCTTCAGAATCCTGTCAGAAAACCACTAACATGATGTCTCAGGAGAGGGACACACTTCAGTCCATTCTGGACATCCTATCTGCCTGTTTAGCAATTCCGTGTCCCCCTCGATAAATTCCTCTACGCTTTGGGGACTTTGTTTTCTGTTATTGCCTGTCAATCACACCCCTGCTGATCAGTATTCAGGATGACGGCTGCTTTTCCGCGGAGCCTGATTTCCAGGCCCTGACTCAATTACTTTTCATTTGTCCAGCGTTAGCCTCTGGCTTTCTCGTCTCACTTCAGCAAAAACACAACATGTACAACAGCTACAGCTGACACTCAGTCAGACTGCGTCTGGGAAGAGGCTGCTCGGAAGTTCAGCGCCAATAAAAGATTCAGATCATTGTGACTGAATCTGTCCAAACATTTCTTCAGTGGTTCGTCTGAAATGTAGGTTATTAATAGAGCTTTTTGTTTCCTTGTTGCTTTTTCTGGGATTGCTGATGATGTTGTGATCTGTAGTGAGAGTAGAGAGCATCTTGAGGAGAACCTGGAGAGATGGAAATCTGCTCTACAAAGCAGAGGAATGAAAGCAGGACAGCGGAGTGGTGAGGATGGAGGGAGTAGAGGAGGTGAAGATGGAGGAGTTTAAATACTCGGGGTGGACGGTTCAGAGGAATGGTGAGTGTGGAAGAGAGGAGAAGGAAAGAATCCATACAGGTTGGAATGGGTGGACAAGAGTGACAGGAGTGATCTGTGATAGACGGAGACCAGCAAGAGTGAAAGGGAAGGTTTAATGGATGTTAGCGAGACCAACTATGCTATATGGGAAAGTGACACTTTTGAAAACACAGGCGGAGAATGGTTTCTTCTGGAAGGCTAGACATGGGGACATTGCTATGAGCATTAGCAAGGTCAGGTACTGATGTCAGAAAACAATCTCCACTCCAGCTCATCCCAAAAGAGTTCCATTACTCCAGAAATCTCCATGTCCATCTCCATGAATCCTACCTCTGGCACTACCACCACTGGGTTCCTGAGCAGAACCCTGAATCATGAGTTGCACCAGGTAGATCACATGTGTCAAACTCAAGGACTGCGGGACACATCCGGCCCGGCGTACAATTATATCCAGCTCGTGAGATCTTTTATTCAATGGCCCGGTGAACTACAAATCCCATAATGCAGCGCAACAGCTGCCTTAACAAACGATAGGTGTAACGGTGGTGTGGTACCGGAGGGACGTCAGGTCCGAGCCAGGGGTTCAGAACAGAAGTTTATTAAACAAAGGAGAAAACACAAACAAACAAGAACTCAGACTGCAGTTACTACTCAGGTGACTGACTGACTGACTGACTGACTGACTGACTGACTGACTGACTGACTGACTGACTGACTGACTGACTGACTGACTGACAAAAACCACCATTACGTGCAGGCATAGCCTATCTAATGAGCCGCGCTCTGTTCTGACTCATCGGGGCTTAAATAGTCAGCCCCAATGATGCACACCTGTGCCTGCATGGGCTCAGGTGTGCTCAGTCAGAACAGAGCGCCCTCTAACGTACCCAAAACACCTCCTGTGACAAACACCCTAAATGTGACCGAGAGCGCCCTCTAGCGTGCCCAAAACCCAACACACGTGACAGAGAGCGCCCTCTAGCGTGCCCAAAACCCAACACACGTGACAATAGGCTACCTGCGATCATTCCCGCATCAATTGCGTCAGATTGCGTCAAGCAGCTGTTGATGTATAAACCCTAATTTCAAGTCAAAGCGAGTCCTTAACGACGGCCAAACATGAACGAACTTGTTGAAGAAAAGATGCCAAGCATCCAGTTCTGACAGGACGGCATCAGAGCCAAGAAAATGGAAAATTTGATTTTTTATTGTTTTAACTTTTAATTAAAAGCACAATTTTTACTGATATTTTCAGGTTTTTTTGCAACATGTTCTTATTTTGAATTTATATCATTTTGACAGGAGATATTTTTATGGAGAGTTATTTGAAGTTTCAGTTTGTTTTGGAATAATATTGTATCCTGTCTGTTTCGATTCACATTTATGTTCGAAAAACGTTTCGTCTGTTCAATAAATCTTCATCCCGTTTGGCCCGTGACCTAAAGTGAGCTTTCAGTTTGACACGCCAGACGTAGATGCTCCCTGTAATCAGGAAATGAAAGTCAAAAATTGGCAAGACACTGCAAAAATATTTGTAGTATTACATCAAATTACACAACATCAATGAAGCGAATGTTTTAAAACTCAGTCTACACTCGGAGACGTGCTGTTGGCCACGTCGCCCTTAGATGGAATCTCTCCTGGACCTCAGTCTGCGACCAATCAGAGACATGCATGGGGTGGGTTTGTCCATGATGCTGAGAAGTTTAGAAACTATTTCATACCTTTTGTTGTCTCTTTTAAAGCTCATTTGTATCACAGGTAAGAGTCTCTCGGCCCCAGCTATGATAAATAATGAAGTTGATTATGGAACAGATAATGAAGGAAGCTTTGGGGGGGCCTTAGGTCTGAGCCGATCCTCGTTTCTATTTAATTTACGGAAAAAATCGATCAGTCCATTCGCTGATCTCTTCAGGCCGTGCTTCATGTTATTAGCCGGCGCTTGTATGGTGATAGCACGGCATGCTTCAAAGTGGCAGCTGGAGTGAATGAAGGAGATTGATCTATGTTGTTTACACATTCAGCAGGTAGTGTCTGAAATTATCTCCCATAAATCACGCCGCGCCGATCCGGTGAAAGTCCTGGTGTGCTAGGCCCCCGGAGCGCTAGTGTCACTGTCAGGGGGATTGGGACAAATGCAAGCCGGCCAAACAGATTCTCGCACACCTTATAATTAATCTGGGCAGCTTTCAGCAACCTGCGACTGCCCCTCGTCTCGAGTGACGGATGGGACGTGGCCAGATTGCCACTGTGTGAGAATGTGTGTTTATGTTAGCAATAGTTGGAGTTGTTAGAAGAGCACAAGCTCCGGTGCATCACTTCAGAGTCTAGTCCAATTTTTCACACTCTGAAAAGTATGCTAATGCCCAGCCACGGGGGTCTCCTGCAGCGGAGGCCTCGAAATGTGGCGGTTTGAACCAGCGTCAGCGTGGGAGGCCTGCCGGTTGCTTCTTTATATCCGCCGGAGAAGTGTGGCAAATCGCCGGCTCGCTTCCTCTGATTATGTTCGGCAGATGAAAACCTTCCCTCCACTCCGTCTCCATAGTAATGGCTGATTTCAGGCGAGTCTGATGGCGTCCCATACTGTTTAACCCCGCTGACTTTAGGTTAGATCTCGAGTCTCTTTAATTCCCTTTCACAAGCTTCAATATCAAACCTTTTAATCCATTCGTAAGCTCGCTTCACACCCCTCTCTTTGACACGATGTAATTTAACTTTCTCTAAAGTGGCTTACATTACCCACAGCTGAGCAGTTGAATCCTTTTTGCAAAACTTAAGTTTAATTTTAAATACGGTCATTGTGTGGGAGCCTGCTTGGTCACAGTGCATGTTTTTTGTCCTTCACAGAGACATTCATGTGTTTTAATGCACAAATACCATAATAATGTTCGACAACCTAAAATGCTAAGGTAGGAGGTAGGTGTCAAAGCAATCCCTACATTAACAAGCCAGTGTATTTCTTGGTGCTGGTCCCAGTACCGAATAAATGGAGAGGGTTTTGTTGGTCCAGTGTAAAACTTTTGCCAAATCAATATGCGGACAATGAAACAGAATTCCATTCCGGATCGGTCGAGGCTCGGGTTAACAGCGAGCCTAGTCTACAGAGTGCTGGTGGACACTGGACTCCTGTTGGCCAAAGGAGAAGCTGTAAAATGAAGAAGAAGAAGAAGAAGAAGAAGAAGAAGAAGAAGAAGAAGAAGAAGAAGAAGAAGAAGAAGAAGAAGAAGAAGAAGAAGAAGTACATTGATCTGTTACGATATTAATAGAGTCTATTTGATATTTCATTGAGGCCCTTCTGAACAGCTCTGAACCATCAAGCACTGGACTCTGAAGCTGAGCTGTGGTTACAGCAATAGATACTTTACGTCCTTTAAGTGGGACATGGGTCTTAGGGTTGGACTAGTTTGTCCCACAGATGCTGGATGGGATAAAATGCGGGAAATTTGGATGAACTCTTTGTTCCTCAGTCGGTTCTTAAACAGTGTTTGCAGTGTGAGGGAGCGTTGTCCTTCTGAAAGAGGACACTGCCTTTAGGGGACACCATCACCATGAAGGAGGAACCTGGTTTGCAACGTTTAGGTGTCAAAGTAACAGCCACATAAATGTAATCCCCCAAGTAAGGACCCCCACAAACACACCTGGCCATCCACACGATGGAAAAGAGAACAGGATCTTTCAGACCAGCCCATCTACTTCCATCACTCCATGGTCCACAGCTGCTGCCCTGTGTTCTGAGACCTTCAGAACCAGAACCTTTTCAGCCGTTTGTGCTGCAGCAGCTCTTCTAGGACTTGACAAATCACCCTGTTACTGGTTCTCCTTCCTTGGAGCACTTTTGGTTTGTACTCACCACAGCATACTGGGAACACCTGGAGTGTTGACATTCTGATCCAGTTTGTTTAGCCAACACATTTTTCCTCAGATCCTTAAAATGTTTCCAAAAACGGACTGTTCACTTACCGTCTAATTTCTTCGTCCACTGACGGGAGACACTGAACCGAATTAATCAATGTAATTCACTTCAGCTGTCAGCGGGTTTAATGTTGTACAAATGTCTTTTTTTCACATCCTGTCTGTTTGTTTATTGGGTGCAAAGGTCAGTTATGTGTGCTGATAACAACACTATGGATTACAGAAACCTCTGAAAACTGCTCTACAGTAATTGTCGTGTCGGCAGAATCAGTATGAGACAAATTACCTCTTAGCTGTGACATCCGATAGTTCAATATGTCTGATGCACTAAACCCGAGCCCGGTGGAAATAACACGGCAGAGTTTCCAAGCCTTGTGAATCTCACGGTGGATCTTGTAAATGGTCCAAGAAGCACCTTCACACCAAATGTACCTTTTACATGTATCGACCTTTACAGCATCTAGCAGTTGTACTTGACTTTGTTGCCCAAACTGCAGTCTAAAAGAGGCAAACAAGTTTACTTTCAGGCTAAAATTCTGAGTTAAATGAACTTCCATTCAGAAGTTACCAGAATCATCTTCTGATGTTCAGATTGAACTCATGTATAGAGAATCCATGGCCACTTCAGAAACACTGGTGACACACGGCGCACGTGGCAGGGCATCCAGGCCCTCACCAACTACAGGACATCTCCACCTGCCTGTGACGGTGACCCCTCCCTCCCAAATAGTCACACTGATGACCCACAACTGTGCAGCCAAGCACAGCTCGAACCACATCATCAAATTCGCTGAAGATACAACCGTGGTGGGTCTGATCAGCGGTGGAGACGAGGCGGCCTACAAAGAGGAGATACAAGACTGGTGGAGAACCAACAACCTGTCTCTGAACGTCAGCAAGACTAAAGAGATGGTTGTTGACTTCAGGAGACCACGTCGGGACCACGCTCCACTGAATATCAACACCTCACCTGTGGAGATGGTCCAGAGCACCAAGTTTCACATAATCAACAACCTCACGTGGACCATCAACACCAACTCCATCACGAAGAAAGCCCAGCAGCGTCTCTACTTCCTGCGCAGACTGAGGAAAGCCCATCTCCCACCTTCCACTCTCACCATCTTCTACAGAGGAACCATCGAGAGCATCTTGAGCGGCTGCATCACTGCCTGGTACGGGAACTGCAACGTCTCAGACCGCAAGTCCCTACAACGGGTAGCGAGAACAGCTGAGAAGATCATCGGGGTCTCTCTGCCCTCTGTACAGGACATCTTCACCACTCGCTGCATCCGCAAAGCAACCAGCATTGTGGATGATCCCTCCCACCCGTCCCACACTCTTTTCTCTCTCCTGCCATCTGGAAGAAGGTTCCGCAGCATACAGGCCTCCACTTCCAGGATGGGGAATAGCTTCTTCCCCCTGGCCATCAGACTTCTACACCGTTAATGTCTCCACACCTATTATTCATCCATATCTAGCTATTTTCTATTTATTTTCTCCTTGCACTCTGCACTTTACTGATGCTGCTCTGTTACAGCGTTACACTGCCCAACCACCTGCTGTTCCAGATGAAAGTCCTGTCTGTTGCTGTCTGTTGTCCTGCACTAGCTGCCCCGTCTTGTGTATTATGTTGTGTCTTCTGTTATGTCTTATGTTGTCTTGTGTCCTATATCTTGTCTGATGTTGTCTTGTGTGGAGCTCCAGGGTTCTGGAGGAACGTTATTTCGTTTCACTGTGTTCTGTGTATGTGGCTGAACTGACAATAAAATCCTACTGGACTTGACTTGACTTGACTTCAGATTATTGGGTCCATAAACACTTGGCCATCACTGCCCCCTTCTGAAACTGTGCAGGTCAAAACAAAACCAACTCATAATGGGAAAATGACATAAACCACACATCAGATCCAAATACTCTTGGTCCCACTTGGTCCCAGTCACAGAAGTTTGGTCTGCTCAGCTTACAAGTAGTGCATTTTTTCCTGAAGGTTAGATGCATTCCAGTATTAGTAATGAGTCACAGGTTGGACCACCATCAAACATCTTGACATTCTGTAAAGGTATCTGCACTGGCAGGCTATTTAGTAGTCTGTACAGGCATGGTTCAAGTTTTCCTGGAAGGCCCCCTGTTGGTGTGACTGAACTGATCTATGTAGTAATGCATATGATTTTTAGAAAATATATATTTTATGAGGTTTGTATCTAGAAGTTTCTATCTTCCTCTCTGCGGCACTGTGCAAAAATCAGTCCGTCTTTATATTTTATAGGAAAATGAGATGATAGGCTCAGTGATTATTCACTACCTCCACCATTATTCTTCAGCACAGCCTGAACTCCCTTAGGACACTTTTCTTTTAGTTGTCTTCAGGAGCACTTCTCCAGTCAGGAATCAGGGACGACAGGAAGATCCGAGGCCAAAATCATTATCATGAACACTTAACTGGAGATTAAAAACCAGGAAGCAACTTTTCTGTTCTCAAGTTAGAACCATTTTTAAAATTGATAACAATGTGACTACTGATACCCCTTAAAAGACAAACTATTCACACGGAGGAGAAAAGTCACTTTTGCAACGTAAAATATTCCGTTTCTCAGTTTTCAGGTGAGACCGATAGATTTTAGGAGCAGAAGGTCTGGCATCCAACAGTGCAAGGGAAAAATATACATTGAAGTGAAAAGAAATTGAAAGTGACTAATCTTGTCATCGTGAAAGGCAGTGCAGCACAACACAACGAAATGCAACCTCTGTGTTTCACCCACACACGTGCAGCAGGACGCAGCTATTGGAAGTGCCCGGGGAGCAGTGACGGGGACACCTTTAGAGTCCAGAACACTGAATACTAACTTCTTCTCTCACAAATGTTTATATGAAAGTATATATAGGCAGCGGTGGCGAGGGAGTTGCCCTAACTCACAGTCGGAAGATAGTGGGTTCGATTCCCTGAGGTACCCTTGAGCAAGGTACCGTCCCCATCATTGCTCCCTGGACGCTTTCAATATTTGCCCCCTGCTGCACATGTGTGTGTGGGTGAAAGCAGAGGTTGGATTTCGTTGTGTTGTGCTGTGCTGCGTTTCACAATGACAAGGGTAGTCACTTTCACTTTCGATTATCTCTGCGCTAATCATCCTAGTATCAAATGCCAACACCTGCCACTAGGTGGCAGACTCAGACTCACCATCAAAGAGCTTTACAACAGACGTGCCACAGCTGGAATGGTGTCAGTATCTCCAGCCATGTTATACATGTTGGAGGTGGTACTGAAACCAGTTATGGTATATGGGCTGGAGATGGTGAAAAGACAGGCGGTGGAGGAGTTTTGCATTGGGATAGACGAGGGTGATAGAGTGACAGTTCAGGTTGGACAGTTTGGAGACAACATGACAGAAGCTGAGTCAAGACCGTATTAGTTTGGACATGTACAGAGGAGGGACGAGGAGTATATCGAGGGAAAGATGTTGAGCTGCCAGGGATGAGGTGAAGAGGAAGGACAAAGAGGAGGTTTATGGATGTGGTGAGAGAAGACATGCAGATGTGAAAGCGGAAGATGCAGAGGACCGGAGGACATGGAGATGGATGGTCCCTAACGAGATCAACTGAAAGAAAAAGAAGATGCAGGAGATTTTTGTTTTTCTTAATACTACACTTGTCTGAGCCTGCTGAAGGAGCTGTCACCGCTGTCAATCAAACTCAGGTCTCTTCTTCTTGGAGATCTCCATAACCGAGGAGGTGGGTCATCATAATCCTGCTGTAAAATGTGAGAAGAAGAAAGAAAGAAAGAAAGAAAGAAAGAAAGAAAGAAAGAAAGAAAGGAGCGGTGCGGTGAGAAGGCTCTTGGTTGAAAGATGTCGGCTGATTAATCGGCTGGATGGAGATTAGCGCTGCTTTGCTTGGGGACCTGGGCGGCTTAGCCGAGCATCTGATCAAGGTAATTAAACAATGCTAATTACACTTCTTAATCAAACAGCTAATTATAGGGACCCTCACTGCCTCAATCCAATCCAGAATTATCTTCCACTTTTACACAACCTGCAACTCTCAGGACGCCCAAAAAATCATTTCCTGATCCTGCTGTGAAGAGTGAGGAGAATCCAGGAGCACGTTGTCATGATCTCCCGGACGTCGCCAGGAATCGCTAATGCACATCTTTGCATCTTTGAAGGAATCCTGGTGTGTTGCCAGGCAACATGCACATGATATACAGAGGATTATATATGTGTGTGTGTGTGTGTGTGTGTGTGTGTGTGTGTGTGTGTGTGTGTGTGTGGTGCCTTATTTTTTTTTAATTGAGAGTAAATCCCAGAATGTCTTGTTTTGATATTTATATATATATTTTTTAAGTAAAGAATTTATGCTTTGAAAAACATAACATTTGTCTTATGTTAAAATCAGCGCTAAAATATGTCCTAGGAGTTAAAAAATTTCTAATGAAATATCTAATGATTAATTATTATGAATAATTCTTCATTAATTGCCCCCTAAACTGGGGACAGCCAAAAGAAGAAGAAGAACTGATATTATACCTTTTGTGTTTAAGGAGTCGGTCACAGAACTGGAAGTTTGTGGGTTCAAACCCCTTACCGGTAGGTTGCCCTGAGGTACCCTTGAGCAAGGTACCGTCCCCGTCACTGTTCCCCGAGCAGCTTTCACAGCTTTCATAGCATTTCATTTTCACTATGCTAATTTGTAATCATATGAGGAAAAAAAATCTATAAATAAAGAAAAAATAAATTAAATATATATAGGATTCACCAGTGCAGCCAAATGATTATTATGCTATAAAATGAGTAAATATGTAAGCATGTCGTTCTTGGACTCTAACTTTCATTTGGACTGGTCAGCCCTTTTGTTTCTTCTGATCATCGACGTTTTAAAAGAGTGTTTTATCACAGGACGTCGTCCTCTGAAGACACGCTCTTCTTCTTCTGTGAAAATGTGTGTGAGCCAGCAACTTTAGGCATTTCTCAGTCGTGAGACGGTTCTAACTCTCCCCCCGTCGAGCCAAAAGTGAGGACGGAGAGTGATTTGACTGCTGGGGAAGCTGAAAGACGCTCCCTCTCCATCGCTTTGACAGATCGCCTGCGGCTGCTTTACTGGGAGGAGGCTGCAGATTCATTATGGCTTCCTTTCGCTGCTCGGACGGCCGGACACCCTCCTACGAACACCTCCCTCCGACCGGACCGGCCCGGCCCGGCAGCGGCCCGCGGCAAAACCTCACAACTACTCAACGATTAAACTCAATTACTGTAAAAAATATAGTTCTTCACATCTCGCACAGAAACCAACCAAACAACCCATCCATCCGTCCGTCCGTCCATCTATCTATCTATCTGTCTGTCTGTCTGCCTGCCTGCCTGCCTGCCCGTCAGTCCATCTGTCTATCTATCTATCTATCTGTCTGCCTGCCTGCCTGCCCATCTGTCCATCTGTCTATCTATCTATCTATCTATCTATCTATCTATCTATCTATCTATCTATCTATCTATCTATCTGTCTAACTATCTGTCTATCTCTGTCTGCTTGCCTGCCCGTCCGTCCGTCCATCTGTCTATTTATCTATCTGTCTATCTATCTGTCTATCTGTCTGTCTGTCTGTCTGTCTATCTGTCCGTCCGTCCGTCCATCTGTCTATCTATCTATCTATCTATCTATCTATCTATCTATCTGTCTGTCTGTCTGTCTGTCTATCCATCCGTCCATCCATCTGTCTATCTGTCTGCATGTCTGTCCTCTGTCCGTCCATCCATCTATCTGTCTATCTATCTATCTATCTATCTATCTATCTGTCTATCTATCTGTCTATCTGTCTGTCTGTCTGTCTGTCTGTCCGTCCGTCTATCCATCCGTCTATGTATCTATCTATCTGTCTGTCCGTCTGCCCATCAGTCCGTCTATCTTTCTATCTGTCTGTCTGTCTGTCCATCTGTCTGTCTGCCTGCCTGTCTGCCAGCCTGCCTGCCCATCCATCTGTCTGTCTGTCCATTCGTCCATCCATCCATCGGCCTGTCTGTTTGTCTATCTGTCTTTCTGTCTGTCTATCTATCTGTCCATCTATCTATCTATTTACCACTCTCTCTTTTTTCTCCTTTCTCTCTTTCTCTCTTTTTCTCTTTTTCATTCTGTTGCTCTTTGTCTTTTTTCTCTTCTTCTCTGTTGGGCTTCTCTGTTCCACAGTCATGTTTTCCGTGTCCCCGAGCTCTGCCATGTGCTTGCGTTTGTCTTTGTCCAGGTGTCCAATCGCAGTCCAGCTCCTGAACACCTGCTGTAGAGTCCTGTCTCCTCCTTGTGCCAGGGGTCCCTTCTGTAAATATATATCTTTATAATGTCCCTCAAATTTCATTTTGCTACACTGTACTTGTATAAATGTAACAAACTGCAGGAATCTTGATTGGCCCTCAGAGCAGACACTCTTTATAACTTCCTTTTGAGGAGGAGCTTAAGTGAACGGACAGACACACACGTTTCTGAGGGTTTGTCAGCTCGATGGGGACCCTTTAACATGCGATTGTTTCAAAGCTGCACTTTTTCCTCCGAGCCTCCGAGGATTTGGGGAGGCTGATGGCAGACGCACCTG
The DNA here is from genome assembly GCA_017165825.1 of Hepsetus odoe. Classification (NCBI taxonomy): domain Eukaryota; kingdom Metazoa; phylum Chordata; class Actinopteri; order Characiformes; family Hepsetidae; genus Hepsetus; species Hepsetus odoe. The sequence goes on from CM029369.1 coordinate 1,481,705, forward strand.
CGGCCCAGAGCAGGGGGTGATGGGAGTTGTTCGAGGGCCCGGACGGTGCAGTGATGGAGGAGGCTGTCAGGGCTGATTCACAGGAGCTAAATCACGTCCGCAAGGGAAGAAAGTGAGAAATGCCACAACACATTAACACCCTCGGAGCGGGTTTAGGGCTCTGCGACGTACCGGCACAGACCTCAGAAAATACACCCGGTGTGTTTAGCTCTGAGACAGACGGGCTACGAAACAAGCCTTAATGTGCTTTGGGTTCTTCAGCATTTATTTTCTCATCCCATTCACTCATTTTCTGAGCCGCTTGACCTGATTAAGAATGCTGGTCCAGGTGCTGGACTCTATCCCAGTTCTCACAGTGGGGACAAACCCTGGACCCTGGACAGACTCACACCCAGAGGACAATTTAACATCTCCAGTCCACCTGACCTCCCGGAGAAAACCCTCACAGACATGGGGACAACATGTCCACTTCAAACACACAGGATCTGGACCGTCTTGCCAGGAAATCCAACTGGGACAGTCCTCATTTTTTTGTGGTCAGTCCTCAGCTGTAGTTGTCCTCAAAAACATCCTCGCTTTTAAGTGTGAATTAAAAACAGAGCCACATTAAACACAAAAAGAGCTGATAGACAGATGTCTCGCACTGGACTTCTTTGGCCACCAGAGGGAGCTACTCGCTAAAGCAGCTTTAATCACCATTTTACTCCCTTTTAACTTCTCGCTTGCTTCTTTTGAGAGAAAACAGCAGAAAAACTGGAACAGAAACTGAACAAGTGACTCCACAACTTCAAAACAAATTCAGGAAGAACCCAAGGTTGGAACCAGGGTGATGATCAGGTGATAATCGGTAGCCGATCTGTAGCTATACAGCCTACCGAGATGTGGCTCCGCCCACAAACGTAGCACATTATTTTTAACTCAAGATTAACAAGCTGTTTGTTCAGCAGTAAAGGTAACCCCTGGAGCACGTTTTACAAATTAGTGCCCACTTTTATCACCATTACAGTCCAACAGTTACCATGGTTACATTCTATGAAACCAGTACTGTTCCGTTTCTTAACATTTTAATGAGATATTGATCTCAGAACTGGAAAAATATCCCGTTTTAATTGCAGAAATTAATATTTCTGGACATGGTGGCGGAGACGCTGCTTGATGCCTGGGACGTTATTTTAGTTTGGAGAAGATTCTGGACTCGTTCACGGTGGAGGGACACAAAGAAAAGTCATGTAGTTCAGATGGACAATTTTACCATCATCACCGTCCCACAGAGACACTCAGAGACACACATGGAGCTTCACTGGGGGACAGAAAACACAGAGTTGGGACGTCTGGTTCCGTTCTCCACCACTGTAGAGAAATCCAACCAGATTTACTGAAAAAAATAAAAAATATCTGAACATGGCTTTAAAGCTCCAGTGAAAAAAAACCTTTTAGAATAATCTCATAATAAAACACAGCCTGTTCTTGGGCTTTCTGCTTTCAGACTCAGTGCAAGGATTATACACCATGTTCCTCTGTTCTCCTGTTGTTTTTCTGTTCTTTTCCAGCCTGTCCCACCTCCTCCTGTCCTGATTATGACAGATGTTTAGCTCATTTTTACAGGGAAGGGGTAAACTGGTTTTAAGGGCTTAAACTGGATTAAAAGAACAATACT
>CM029369.1:1488361-1653361 GCA_017165825.1 Hepsetus odoe
AGCGGGCAAGGAGGGCGTTAATCAGAGAGGCAGCACAGAGACTGAAGGAACCCTGAAGGAGCTGCAGAGCTCCACAGCAGAGACTGGAGTATCTGTCCACAGGACCACAATCAGCCCTACACTCCACAGAGCTGGGCTTTATGGAGGCGTGGCCATTACGTAACGTTAAAATGAGAAGGCACGTTTAAAGTTTGCCAGAAGGCCTCTGGGCGACTCCCCAAATGTATGGAGGAAGGTGCTCTGGTCAAGGAAAATGTTGTCTGGCACAAACCCAACACATCCCATCACTCCAAGAACACCATCACCACAGTGAAACATGGTGGTGGCAGCATCATGCGGTGGGGATGTTTTTCAGCAGCAGGGACTGGGAAACTGGTCCGAGTGGAGGGAAAGATGGATGGAGCTAAATACAGGGATATTCTAGAGCAAAACCTGTCGGTCTGCCTGTGATGTGAGACTGGGACGGAGGTTCACCTTCCAGCAGGACAGTGACCCGAATTTCACTGCTAAAGCAACGCTCCACTGCTTTAAGGGGAACATCTGAATGTGTTGGAACGGCCCAGTCAAAGTCCAGACCTAAGTCCAATTGAGAATCTGTGGTCAGACTTTATGATTGCTGTTCACAAGTGAAAACCATCCAGTATGAAGTATGAAGTTGTTGTCTGCTAGATTTTTCTGCAGCTGAGCAGCTACAACCCTTTCAAGGAGCTTTAAATAGACGGTAGGTTAGAAACAGGTCTGTAGTTCTTCAGATTGCTGGGATCCAGAGTATTATTCTTTAAAACAGGTATAACAGCAGCAGTGTTTAGGCCCAGAGGAACAACATCAGAGGAGAGTGATCAAATTATTAGATTGGAGATAAAGGCAGAGATAACAGACAAACAGTTTTTAAGAAGAGTAGTAGGTGCTGGATCCAAATGTAACTTCAGATTAACCTCAGATCCAAATGTCTTCGGTGCAAAAACAAAAGCAATTGGATACGCCTTGCTGTTTCAATACTTTTGGAGAGGATCTTTATATGTTTAACATTTCACATCCAAAAGTTGACAAATTCTGTAAGATAATAACAATTACAAGCTCATTTCAATTTATTATCTTAGCTGCTCATTCGAACCAGGGTGGTGGAGTTTATGGCTCCTGTTCCAGATAAAAGTTGGAGAAACACCCTGGACAGTCTGGAAATAGAACCCACAACCTTCTCCCTGTGAAGTGACCAACCAGCTGCAACCACTCTGCCCCCTTATTTAGAAAATAATCCAGAACTCTTCGCCTGTTCCATAAATAAGTGGAGTCACTTGAAATTTCTGGGTGGGTTCGAATCCCAGACCAGTAGGTTAAAAAGAAGCAAGAGTGACCTTTTTAAGTGGTTGATCTTCTGAACAGGTTTAGCTTCCATCACACAGTAAACTGTTCTCCTCCATCAGCAGCTACTGATCGAAATTCATGAAGCTTCCATTCCACTGGTTAAACTGGGATTCACACTAGAAGTACACTACATGTATGCCCTTTAGTGCTCTTATCCAGAGCGACTTACAATTCCTGATTACAGGGACGGTCCCCCTGGAGACACTCAGGGTTATGGGTTTTGCTCAGGAACCCAATGGTGGCAGTGCTAGAGGTGGAATTTGAACCTGCAACCTTTTGGTCCATAGACCAGTATCCTACCCCTAGACCACCACCATCTTCATCTGCATCTTCACAAACATTCCACCAAAACGTACTATAGAGATCTGTATTTTTGTCTTTGCTTTTTATTAACATTTGTGTTTTTCTGAGCAAATAAATACTTACTGCACTTTACTTTTTTACTTTTTTTTACTTTTGCATCATTCTTTACCTTCTGATTGCATGTAGATTTAAAATTTTTGTTTTTGTTCCATTAACGGCGAGTGTGGAAGACAGGAGAAGAAGAGAGTGCAGGCAGGTTGGAATGGGTGGAGAAGAGTGGCAGGAGTGATTTGTGACAGACGGGGACCAGCGAGTGAAAAGTTTGCAGGATGGTAGTGAGACCATCTATGTTAGCAGATGTGACATTCTGGACACTGATCTGCTGGGAAACCTTAGGTCCTGCATGTGGATGTTACTTTGACACTTGTGTGGACGGCTGTGTGTGTGTCCAGGGGTCAGCATGGGTGCTCTGAACGGTCTGCAAAACATCTGAATCTCTGAACTTCTGTGTGTGTGTGTGTGTGTGTGTTTGGCTGTAGAGTGAAATTTGAAGCGTGTGGTGGTTTCTAGAGTAATCCAGTCGTTAGAATGCAGGCTTTTACCCAGCAGTGAAGTGTGTGTGTGTGTGTGTGTGTGTGTGTGTGTGTGTGTGTGTGTATTGTCAGCAGGGGCTCGTCGAGCAGGGCTCAGTAAGCCAGGTTGATTCTTTTGTAATTAGGAGATAATAAAGACTGGCTCCATCTCAACTTCTCTGAAAGAACTGTCGAAATTAAGCAGCTTGGCCACTTTAAAATGCGAAAGCTGGCCTGGGCCTGTGGAGAGGCTTTTGGAGCCGTCACTTTGAAGAGAAAACTGCTTATGCCTTCTGAAACAGTAGTGCTGAATATAAAGAAAACCACGCAATCAGTGTCCCCAAACTGACTGACGGGCTTTTTAAAATCACACTGCAGGCATTTTAATCTTCTTCAAGACTCCCCGTGACTGCGGCTGCTCAAGTGTATCTATATTTTTTATTTTTTTTGCTGCAGCATCTTAAACCTTCAAAAACAGGAACACTGGTGGGGAGGCAGCAGGTGAACCAGGGAGTCCCACGATGTTACTGATGCTGAGACACTTTGATGGTGTAACACTGAGCAGCTTGGGGCAATAGGATATGAGCCGAGCCGAGTTTGTTCAGGTGTTCCGTCTAGAAATCATAATTATTATTCAAAACCGATTTTGCTTAGAGAACAGACAGAATGGGCAAACTTTTTTATCCCCATTGATACTTTTTATTCAGGTACTGTTAGAGATCATTCAGTAACAATAACTACGATGAATTTTTCAAAAATGCAATATGTACTTTGTGGTATCTACTTTGAATTATTCAGTATCTACAGTAAATCATTCAGAAACTAATATTAATTATTCAGTACTGTAAGGGTAATATCCAACATGGGGGTGACAGTACCTGCTCAAGCCAGCAGAGGGCAGCAGAACCCCCTCCAGGCAGGAAGGGGAGGTGCAGAGCCACAGCTGACAGCAATCAGCAGGAGGACTACAAAGCCACAGCTCAAAGCAGTGCTGCTGCTGCGTGTTTATCAAACACATGATCAGTCGGTAATTCCAGTATTTCGTCTCAGGTTCTGATCGACTGGGAGGTGGAAGATCTCAGGTTTGTATTAATGAAATATTTTTATTACATAAAGCAATAAGTTAAACAAAAGAAACAAAACTCCTCTGTTTCCTTTCTTGGGCTCAGTCTCTTGATCCAGTCACCAGGCTCTCCTTGTTCTCCTGCTCTTGTTTTGTTGAGGAAGATGTTTAGTTCTGCTCAGGTGAAGATCTGGACAGTTGCTCCTCCTGGTATTTTGAGCTCTGGTATCAGTTCTTGTGCCACACCACACTCTTCACTCCTGATCTTCTCAGTGTCCCCAGGGTCTGAGAACCCACACGGGTTCAGGTTAATATCCATGACTGTTCACACTTTCAAAGGAGAAGATTTCTGCCTTTATAAAGTTTCCTGAAGACCAAATGGATGAGCCAGAAGACAGTGAGTCCTGAGGACTGATTACTCTAAACAGACGAGAAGAAGGTGCGGGCAATAAGAGAAAACTTTATGAAGCTAAACATGAACCAAACAACACACAGGACTACATTTTGACCTTTTATTTGATTTTTGGACAATGATTTTTGGAAAATGTAATTTAATCACGGTTGCCTCGGTTTGAACCCTGCCTTCAGATTAGCTCACTGAAACATCATAACCTACACTTTTATCCTGTCTTTCTCTCCAAGCTTCACAATTTTCAACTCTCTTCTTTTAGTCCCAGTGAGATCTCTGGCGGCTGCATGTTGAATCAGCTGGATCTCTTGGGTTCTTTTTTTTTTTTGGGAATCCATTTAAGAGAACATTACACTGATCAGTCCTGTAAGATCCCATCTCTCCACAACCAGACCACTGACAGGCCAAATTCTCTGAACACTCTCCTTCATTAACACTCCATGGAATCCTCTCAACCATGAGAAAAGCTCAGCAACTGCTTCCAGAAACCTTGCTCTTCACAGTGTTATGCAAATTAGCAGCTATGCTAAGCTGCTTAATTAGGTCAGTTCACACTTTGCAAGCATCATTTTGTCCTGGAGACATGTTCACACACCAGCTCATCTTCAGGTTCTCCTGCTCCACCATCTTGCAATGATTTGTCCGACCCTTCCTCCCTCCGATGCCCCTAAAATGATCAGGGTTTCTCTGTTGCTTCCTGTGTTAAAAAAGGGGACATTTTATATCAAACCCCACCCCCAAGGTGTGTCCAGGTTCAGGGGCTGTGTCCTTCAAAAGCTTTGTCTGAAGGTCTATTAAGTCACAGGGCTGCGACCGTCCCATCCTGTTCCTAGAGCTCATTCCAACGCATTCGAGAAATGCTGCCTTCGTTTCCATGGAAACAGAGGATCCAACTGGTGTGCCCAGTTCAGCCCAACAGATCCCAAGATTCATTGTTTGTATCAGCTAAGAATTCTAAAAACACACAAATCTGTATCAGTTTTCAGTTTAGTAAAAGTTAGTGGCTTTTTTTTTTTTTATAAAATAGCACTGGATGCTGCTGCAGATGTTGCTTGGCAACCAGAGCAGCGCTTCAAGCATAGGTGGACTGAAGATACTGCCCCCTGTGTGTGTGTGTGTGTGTGTGTGTGTGTGTGTGTGTGTGTGTGTGTGTGTGTGTGTGTGTGTGTGTGTCTGGCAACATGTCCAGGGTGTTTATCAGCCCTGGCATAGGCTCCGCCCCATGGTTAGGACAAGCAGATTGGATAGTGAATTAATTAAAATTTAAACCCTCCTCCAGTACACCTGGTCTCACTACCCTTCCATCTAGTCTCACTCACAGAATATCAACCTTCCTTCTCTCCATCATATCAGCTCATTCTCTACCTTCACCGGTCATGTTGCCACCATTCAAAGTCCCTCCATCACTTCCACTCTCCTCCCCTTCCTTCTCTCCTCCTCCCTCCGGACACGCCTTCTTCCTCTTCATCTTCTTCTCCTTTGTCCAACAGTAGTCCAGTGTCCCCCAGCACCCTGTAGTCTAACAGTACTGGTGGCGGTCGTTGTTAACCCGGGCCTCGACCGATCCGGTATGGAAGTCTGTTCCGTTGTCCTCGTACTGATTTGGCAAAAGTTTAACACCAGATGCCCTTCCTGACATAACCCTCCCCACTTATCCGGTACTGGGACCAGCACGGAAAAATAGCTTGTGCATCCCTTATTGATACAGAGGTATTCTTTATGTTACTGCACAGACAGACAGACAGATTCACCAGTAGGCACGAATGATGTAATGATGATATAAAACTAATTAGAACAAATAAATAATAAAGAATGAATAAAATAACATAAATTGTCAATTAAACCATTGTGTTGCCTGTATAGTGCTCATATATATATATATATATATATATATATATATATATAAATAACTTTACACACTGTATTCTGTTTTACACACTTTATATCACTATGCACCTACAAAACGTTAAAATAAAGGGGGGCTTTATTTTGAAGACTTTTACACAGCATGTGAAAAATAATTCTAAAGGGTTCACAAACTTTTTATTGCTGTAACTTTGGGGCAAAAGCCACCTGCAAAACACCTGCAGGGCAGAGGAACTGCAGGAACGCTTGAGGGCTGAGTTTTCAGGATCACACACAATCCCAGGTGATAAAATCACAAAGAGAGAAACTGAGAAAGAAGACTGGAGAAGAAAAGGATGTAACGCTTTACAGTCATCCTTTCACAGTCTCTCGCGCGCTCTCTCTCTCTCTGTCTCACTTTCTGTCTCTCTCTCTCTGTCTGTCTCTCTCTCTCTGTCTCTCTCTCTGTCTCTCTGTCTCTCTCGTGCTCTCTCTCTCTCTGTCTCACTTTCTGTCTCTCTGTCTCTCTCGCGCTCTCTCTCTCTGTCTCACTTTCTGTCTCTCTGTCTCTCTCTCTCTGTCTCTCTCTCTCTGTCTCTGTCTCTCTCGCGCTCTCTCTCTCTCTGTCTCACTTTCTGTCTCTCTCTCTCTGTCTCTCTGTCTCTCTCGCGCTCTCTCTCTCTCTGTCTCTCTCTCTCTGTCTGTCTCTCTCTCTCTCTCTCTCTCTCTCTCTCTCTCACTGGTTTCACTGGTTTCACTACCATCTCTAACCTGAATAATATAGCTGGTCTTACTACCGTCCTGTAAATCCTCTTGATGGTGCCCATCTGTCACAGATCACTTCTGTATTTAAACTCCTCCCCCTTCACCTCCTCTGCTCCCTGCATCTTCACCACTCTACTGTCCTCCCTTTTATTCACACTCATGTATTCTGTCGTTGTCCTTCTCACTTTCATTCCTCTCCTCTCTAGACCAGATCTCCATCTGTCCATACATCATCATCCACGGGGACTTTAATTCAAAAATTAAAAATAAGATTTGGTTTGACTGCTTTCAGAGTATAAAAACCTCCTTGGGACTGGTTTTACAGACCCGGATTAAGACTAATCCCAGACTAAAAAGAATTTCCAAAGGTGATTAGCCTCTAGAAATACAAACTATGGTTCAATGCATTTGGGAAAGGGATCTTTGGAAATTCAGGGACAGAAATCTCTACATCTGTATGAAGTTCCCCAGTCATCAGTACCATGTTAGTTCCTGTTTCTCGCCACACTAATGGATGGATGTACGGCAAAGGGACAGTCCCCTATATCTTGTTTTAACTGTTCGATTTGGGTCTTTAACATCGGGACTTGGGGGAAAATCACATATTTTAATAAACGTGTCTTTAAAACTCGGTCCCACAAGCTCAGAGACCAATTTTACACCATTTGTGAAAACGGCTTTCCTGTTTGTGCTGACTTTAAACGTCGTGTGTACTTGCATCATTATTGCATTTCTTCTCCATTTTTTTACTCCTCCGTTCCTTCAGCAAAGATGAAAAAGGTGCTTAGCAGGAGGCTCAGTGTATCTGACACTGAAAGATACGGTTTGCTCCATTAGGCCTAGTGGGTGGATGCTGAACTCTGTAATACATTCAGTCTGCGCTCGCTGCTGCCTGTGGGTGATTTAAATGCCGGCTGAGGGATCGGCTCGCTCCTTACTGTACGGAATATTCGCAGCATTCGCTAAAGAATCAACCTCTTCAGTCTGGAAAGGAGCCATCACTTACATAAGAGCCGAGTGAGTGCCAGCATAATGATTGGGTCATTAGAGGCGCGAGTGGATGCTCCTTCGTGTCTGAGAGCTTCTTGTTCATGTTGGCTGGGGAACATTACGGCGTCCCGGAGTGTTAAACGCTGAAACGCTCATTGGTGGCTTGTAAACAGTTCAAACGGCACCTTTTTACAGGCTAAGCCACGCGAACCATCTCATCACGCAGGACAAACAGCTCTTCTGGAAGTGCCTTCAGATGTTTTCTGGACTGGATTCCATTTCTCATACATGGAGGAATAGTTAATTTCACCAGTGTCCCCCAAACTGCCTCTAGGGGTTGGGATTAAGTGAAAGTGACTATTTTACCTGGGGAGCAGTGATGAGGACGGTACCTTGTTTGAGGTTACCTACAGGGTGACTTATTGGTCCGGAATTTGAACCCACAAGGTTCTGATCCTGGGGCCCTAAAAATGAGGCCACTGCTGCCCTTAAAAATACATTTTCAAAAACAAAGAGGAGTTTTTAAATTTGTATCATCTTCACAACAAATTGGCTGGTTTCTCTGTGATCTGTTGCGGTTACATCCAAGCATTAGAACAGTTCTCCAGATCTTCCTGAAGGACAGTGTTGTTGTCTCTCATGTTCAGTCCAGTCTCTGTACCTGAGCAGTTTGATAGTTCTGTGTTGGTTAATCCACACAGTGATCTACATCTGAACCTTCAAGCAGAACAAAGCGTCCAACTTAAGACATGAAGCAGTGAAGAACCAGGAGCAGATGATTCCAGACAATCAGGATGGTAATTAGGTAATGCTGATGCAGAACCCCTTTATCTAGAACCTGGTGTCTTTAGACAATTATCACTAATATGCCAAAGAGGAATCTGACAGGCAGAAAGCAGGACGTATTTCTGCACCAACAAGGTGATTCTCAAATTCGCAAATTATGAAGAAATGAAGATTTTTGCCCAGTGGCAGCACAGTCAGCTGCGTGGTTTATTAAGAATAATGAGCAAAAAAAACATAACTTTTGACTTCTAAGTCTTAGGGTGTCACACTTCACCCTGTTACCTCCTCAGTCTCAGGCAGCTGGATGGATTTCAGTAAGTAGCGTGAGTGCAGAATACCCAGTGGACTTAAAGTGTCACAGGAACTCATGAGCATTCATTCCCCATTCGCTCTCCTCTTTCTCTCCGGTCGCTCTGACAGCTCCGGTGTCTTTGTTTTAGCCTGGAGCGACTAGCTGGCTTTCTCCGGGCACTCCGTCACACTCGCAGCTCACTAAATATTTACCTCCTGCTGGTTAAATATAGACGCTGAGGAAAGGAGCCCTAGCAGGAAGGATGCTATCAGTGTGCTGCTGAGAGCGGTGATGGATACACACCAACCAAGGCATCCCATCGTCCCTACACACCCGAGCACTACACCACTAAATGAAACCTGACAGAAAACCAGCATGCACCGCTCCATTCTCGTCCGGTGGTCTGCGGTGGTCCAGAACACTTCCTTAGTGACGTTTATAAATGTCTGAAAGATGAGACAGGCCTGCTGATAGGTGTGAGGGGGAGAGCTCGTCATATCACTTTCTGCTTCTGCTGCAGGACATTTTGCACAGTTGAACCCTGGGAGTTGTTCTCTGTCGGGAAAAGACACGTCCAGGTGAGGAAGTGATCTGGAAATACGTTCAGGGCCCACAGGTGAACCTCAAGGCTGCATGCGTTACATAGAAACTTAGGGTGTCCATGCAGAGTCGCTGGACCTTCAGCAAAAATAGTTTCATTGGCGTGCCCCAAAACCAGCCCTGGATTCCATGAAGATGGCCTAGTGGTAGGATACTTGCTTATGGAGCAAAGTGAAAGTGACTATTCTCATCATTGCGAGGTCACAGCACAGCACACGGTGAACCACAACGAAATTGGACTTCTGCATTTAACCCATGCAAACACCGTGAAGCAGGGGGCAGCTATGAAAGCACCCAGGGAGCAGTGATGGGCACGGTACCTTGCTCAAGGGTACCTCAGGCCAACCTACTGATCTAGGATTTGAACCCATGACCTTCAGACCTTCAAAAAGGGCCTATTCCCTAAACACTAGGCTGCCCCAAATGTAATAAAAAGCCCAAGCAGTGCTCTTTGCGTTAAACCCAGCCCTTTAGATTCTGCCTAATTTACAACTTTAGTCCAACCTGCTAATGTAAAACTCATTTTTTCAATTTTACAGCATTTCTCCAACAAGTCTCCTAGAAGACCTGCTGAGATAAACTGGCCTTTCATCTGTAATATAAGAGCAGCACATAAATAGTCCTCTTTTGTTTCTCTGTAAACCCATTTTGATATTCCAAGACACTGCAGTAGACACTTAATAAACTTATATTCCTCTCTTTCTTCCAATACCAATTTTGTGCAGCTGGCAGGCAATAACAGAGGTGACATGATTTGCGGAAAAAACTGATTGAGAATGAAACCTACCGATTCTGATAAACAGGCACCGGTAGAGACTGAAACGAAAAGGTTAAATTTAATAATTGATTAGCTTGACTCGCTAGTGCAGCGTTCGGCCAAGAAACATTAAGAACTTTCCAGCAGAGCAGTAAACTATCGCACTTACATCTGCAACCTTTAGGAGACGTTCATATCCACAGTCTACCTGGAGAGGCTCTGGGTTGAGGAATTTGCTTAGGAACCCAATAACTGAGCTGCTGGAGGTGGGCTCTGAACTTTCACATTGTTGAATTTCAGCTGAAATCCTGTCTCTCTGGTGATTATTACTATAGCGACTATAAACTATTGTTAACTGTTGTTGTCACAAAGCAGCTTTACAGAATCCGGTCCGAGCCCCATGTGAGTGAGAACCGGGGAGACAGAGGCAGAACTCCCTAAAACCGAAGGAAGGAACATACTTAAATATTACGTTCAATGAAATGACATTAGGGTCATGGGTGGTGCTGGAGACTATTCCAGCTCTCACAGGGTGAAAGACCGGGACACTCCCTTTACAGGTCACCAGTCCATCTCGGGACAGACACACACCAAACTTACATCAAACCAACCCTGGATTCCACAAAGCAGGCCTAGTGGTAGGACACTCAGCACCACCCCCGCTGGCTTTCTGAGCAAAACCCCCCGGTTGCTCCAGGGAGACTGTCTCTGTAATTAGGACATGGAAGTCACTCTGGGTAAGAGCATCTGGTAAATATAATGTAGTGAAAGTGAAAGTGACAACCCTTGTCATTGCAAGGTCACAGCACAGCACACAGTGAACCACAATGAAATTGGACCTCTGCATTTAACCCAGGCAAACACCGTGCAGCAGTGGGCAGCTATTGAAAGCACCTGGGGAGCATTGATGGGGATGGTACCTTGCTCAAGGGTTACCTCAGGGCAACGTACTGGAGAGGGAATCGAACCCACAATCTTCCGATTCAGGGGCAACTCCCTCACCACTAGAACCCCGCTGCCTGAAAGTGACTATTTGTAATTATGAACACAGCCAAACAGATTCTCTGTTTGACACACACACACCGTGCAGCAGGGGGTAGACATATCCAGCACCTGGGGAGCAGTGATGGGGACGATACCTTGCTCAAGAGAACCTCAGGGCAACGTACTGGTCTGGGATTCGAACCGACGACCTTCAGATCTTGGAGCCTTGTTTGGCAGCCCCAGATGTTCTGTAAAATTCCAACCAGTGCTCATTGCTTTAAACTCAGCCCAGCCCTTTAGTTTCTGCCTAATTGATAACATTTAGTCCAAACTGATTTTCCTTCCTATGAGCTCAGTTTTAAAAACCCGAGTGAAAGTTTTGTTGGAAAAGCATAAAAGACTAGTCATTTCAAAGGATCGAGTGAAACATTCATCCATCCATCCATTTTCTGCCGCTTGTCCCAAACGGGCTCGCGGGGGAGTGCTGGAGTCCAACCCAGCGCACACAGGGTGAAGGACGGGGGACAAACCCTGGACAGGTTGCCAGCCCATCGCAGGTGGAGTGAAACAATAGTATTTTATAAATATAATAACAAAAATGTATTTAACGATGGAGCGGCACGGAGATGCAGTAAGTTCCTCTGGTTCCTTGTTCCTCTCAGTGAGAAGGTCCTGGGTTTGATTTTGGGTTTGACTCCAGGGTCTTTCTGTGCGGACTGGACATGTTGTCCCTGTATCTGTGTGGGTTTCCTCCCACCGCACATCAAGTGGGTTGGAGATGCTAAATTGTCCTGTAGCTGTGAGTGTGTTTGTCTGCCCTGTGATAGATTGATGACCTGTCCAGTGGGTGTCCCCGCCTTTCACTCTGTGAGAGCTGAAAGAGAGCTGAGACCCTCTGGATAAGCGGCCCAGAAACTGAGTAAGTGCATGAGAAAGAGCGTTTAATGTTATAGCTGATCGATGTACAGAAATACATGAATATGAAAATAAACACAGAATGTAGATTAAGATTAGTGTAGTTAGTGTGTAATTTATACAGTCTGAAAGTAATAACTGTGGAGGGAATGGCCTTGTGTGATTCGCCGGGACTCCCAGAGCTCCCTTAGTGTTAAAATCCCTATTAATCCACCTGAACATCAATCCACACCAAAATTCAGTTAAACTAATTTAGCTCTAAAACTGCCTACTTTATGCAAGCCTACTTCTCCAGAGGCCGTTTCTCTTGCGGTTGACTTGTTGGTCAAGGAGATTTACAGAATTACAGAAACAGGAGCATCTTGGGGTTCAGGATTTTGCTCAGGAACCCAGTGGTGGTTGGGCCAGAGAAGGAACCTGAGCCTGTGAGCTCTTGGTCTATATGCAAATGTCCCACTGCTTTACCTCCATCCCCGCCATCCAGTTTTTTATAACCATCAGCCGATTTCACTCGTCCAAATCTAATCAGCGAAGTCAGACAGGACCTAATCCGAGGATGAGCTGGACATCAGGGAGGGGAGAATTCCTCATGGGATGATTTATTAGATCGCGTTGTCCATCCTCAAAAAAGGAGTACAGAGAAAGAGAGAGACTGAAGTCTCACTGCACCTGTCCAATCACAAAATCCGACCACAGCCACCCGTCTGTGCTAAAAAACATCCGCTATTTGGGCAGCGAGCGACGGCAGCAGAGCAGAAATAACAGAGAGGGTTTATTATTATGGTGCCTGTTATTAGTCTCTATATTCGGATGGCACACAAAGCCCTGAATTCATTAGTCACAGGGGTAACTTTAAAGGCTGAGGGATGAATATATTATAAACAGCAGCTTGATACCGAGGACAGCAGTTCAGCGCTGATCGCTGTGTCAGAGCGCGATGTGAGCTTCAGGACAGCTGCAAGTCCAGACGGCATCTCCGGACACATTCGGAAATGTTGCGCTGATCAGCTGAGCGGTGTTTTCATGATTCTCTTGCTCAGTCTGTTGTGCAGAACTGCCTAAAAGGGTCTACCATTGTTCCTGTCCCGAAATACAACAAGCAACACCATTGTCCCGCTTAGACTGTGAACTAAACTTAGGGACCTGGGACTAAACTCGGCTGGGCTTCCTCACTGACCATCCAACATCATCACCTTCAGCACTGGAGCTCCTCAAGGGTGTGTGTTGGGTCCCTTGCTTTATACACTCTACACCCATGACTGCGTGGCCTCCAGCAACTCTCCATCATGAAGTTTGCGACCTCATCTCCAACAACAATGAGTTGGCCTACTTAGAGGAGGTGGAGAATCTGGCAAGATGGTGTCAGACTAATTTCTTCCTACTGAACGTCAGGCAAAATCCATCCATCCATCCATCCATCCATCCATCCATCCATCCACACAAGTAGGGGGCAGTGGCGGCCTAGTGGTTAGGGACTCAGCCCCGGGACCAGAAGCTTGTGGATTTGATTCCCAGACCAGTAGGTTGCCTTGAGGTACCCTTCAGCAAGGTACTGTCCCCATCACTGCTCCCTGGGCTCTTTCAATAGCTGCCCCCTGCTGCACGGTGTGTGTGGGTAAAACACAGAGGTGTAAGTTTGTTCACTGTGTGTTGTGCTGGGTACTCACAATGACAAGAACTTTCACTTTCACTCAAAGCTGTTTGAAATCACCCCAGGTTAAATTAATCCCCCATGCAATAAAAGTCAGAGAAAATATCCAGATCATATGAATCCTATAGTATAAAACAAGCTTCAGAAATAATCCCAGATTATAATAATCCTGAGTTATAAAATACGATGGAGAGAAGAACGTGAGAAACAAACTGTAGAATTAGTTCAGGCTACATTAAACCCGTGAAATAAAGTATAAAACTTGTATCAAATGCACTTTTGCACAGACAGGCATTATTAAATTAAGAGAAGCGTAAATGAAGTGCAGGATGTTGCGTCTGATATTGGAAGTACAGCCATAATTAAAGGAGTGAAGCAGCGTGGCAGTGACACGCGTCACCTTTAGGTGCTGATTGTTTGAGAGCTGTTTCAGGGTCTGCTTGTGAGCCTCATTACACTGAAGGTTCTGAGAAGCTGAAAGCAGTCTGTATCCAAACCTGCATTTATAATGACTGAGCTGATCATTCTAATAACTTTATACATTTCCACACATTCCTTTCATTTGTGAGCAACAGAAAACCTTTCAGTCGCCACCGGCTGTTTACCAGGAAAACAACAGACTGAACTCAGCGGGACTTTACACGCTCTGCTTTTTATTCTCACAAACTTTTCTGTTCATTAAAGTAATGAGTAATAATGCACAGTCATAATGAGCTTACATCTATCTGTCTGTCTGTCTGTCTGTCTTGCTATCTATCTGTCTATCTATCCATCTGTCTGGCTATCTTACTATCTATCTATCTATCCATCTGTCTGTCTGTCTGTCTGTCTGGCTATCTTGCTATCTATCCATCTATCTATCTATCCATCTGTCTGTCTATCCATCTGTCTGGCTATCTTGTTATCTATCCATCTATCTATCTATCCGTCTGTCTGTCTGGATATCTTGCTATCTATCCATCTATCCATCTGTCTATCTGTCTATCTGTCTGTCTGGCTATCTTGCTATCTATCTGTCTATCTATCCGTCTGTCTGGCTATCTTGCTTTCTCCATTCCATCTATCTATTCATCCGTCTGTCTGTCTGATTCGTTATCATCCATTCATCTCATCTGGTTCATTCGTTGTTCATTCCGTCTGTCTGGCTATTCGTTGCCATTCATTCGTTCATTCCATCCGTCTGTCTGGCTGCTCTGCTATCTATCCATCTATCTATCTATCCATCTGTCTGTCTGTCTGTCTGTCTGGCTATCTTGCTATCTATCCATCTATCTATCTATCCATTTGTTCGTCTGTATGTCTGTCCGTCCGCACGCCCATCCAGTTCATCCATCAAACCTATCCACCTAATACCCACGCTACTTCCTCTATCAGTATTTGTTTATTGACCAGTGAATAGGTGATGATGAATGGAGACAGTAAAAGGTGAAATGAACCAGACGTCTGAATGTCCCTCACAGACATGACCTGGCGAGACGCCAGTCCTTTAGCTAGAGATTAATCTTGGTCTCGTTAGTCTAAAAACTTTGTTCCAGAAATGTTTTGACTCATCTCTTAACTTTTTCTTCTTCTGCCTTGCCTGCTCTCATGTTAAACGGGGAAGGTGATTCCACTCTGCAGAGGTTGTCCATGAGGTCACTGACTGTTTTTAGGCTTTTCATAAGTTCTCGCAATTTTTCATCAGCTGTTGTTACTTTTGACAGACCAGTGTGATTCATCAGTTTTCCAGCGCTTTCCTTCTTTGTCAGGGAATTCCAAACAGTTGTAATGACTCTGCTCCAACATTTGTGAAATACCATCAGATTTGTTATCTTTTCTAAGCTTCAAATGACCTAATTTCTCTGTCTCCCAAAACATGCTCAAAGCAAAATTTCTTAAACAGCAGGGTCAAGGAAATCATAATAGAAGCTTAAAATAAACTATAGGACACACATTTAACAGGACACACGTATAAAACAACAAACACTGCAAACACTTTTTATCAGCTCCTAATGTCCCAATACTTTTGTTCCCTTGAAAAACTGGGTGGTCAAATACAAAGGTGCTGTGTTGCCAGTAGGTTAACATGTCTGGATGTAAGTACCAGAGAAGGATCTCTTCCCTTGATCTCTTATCGCATGCTTTGAAGCTTTGATCTCATGATTCAGGCTTTGATCTCTTTTGAATGAAAAAGTTTTGCAGACAAAGAGAGGGAAGCAGGTTGTGTTGGTTTGACAGTCCAGATAGTGTGAGACAAGAACTATATCGAGAGAAATGCTGAAGATGGAGCTCTGGTGAAGGAGTGAGAGAAGAGAAGACCAGCAGGAGTGTTTGGTGGACTGGGTGAGGACATGCAGGTGGTTGGTTTGAAGGAGGAAGATGGTGAGCATCGAAGAATGAATGACATTGGCTAAGTATCTCATGGAGCAGCCAAAGAAAAAGAAGAAGAAGAAGAAGGTAAGAAGCAGCAGCAGCGGGGATCACTTAAAGCTTGTCTGTTTCTTATTTCACTTTGAATCGACCTTTCTGTGGTCAAGTTTTATAGCTGACGGCTTCAAGTGGTTTGTGGGAATATTCAGCTCGCACTTCTTTCTGCGGCACAAACTGATGGAATGGTTCCGCTCCAAATGCTATTGCCGGCATTCGTGCTTATGGCTCCGCTGCCATCAGTAAGACCACCCTGGAGCGCTTTTTGAATCAACCGAGGCCGGCAAATAGACATCAGAAAGTTTCGCTTAAGATAGCATTGTTTTCAGCTTGTCGCTCTTTGCTGATACATGTGTTTGCATTCAGCTGCAGGCCTCTGTGTTTAGGCCAGACTTCTGGCGATGGCTGAGTAATAAGTGATACAGCACTCTCTCGCTTTTCAGGTGAGTAGCCAGGGGCTTCATACCAGAGTGAAAGTGAAAGTGAAATAACCCTTGTCATTGTGAAACGCAGCACAGCATCAACATCTGCGTTTCACCCACACATACACTGCAGCAGGCGGCAGCTATTGAAAGCACCCAGGGAGCAGTGATGGCACGGCATCTTGCCTGCCGGGTACCTCCGGGCAACCTACTGGTGAGGAATTGAACCCACATCTTCCGATCCTGCAACCCACTGCCCTTACCGCGGACGCCTCATCACAGACTTGATTGGTTGACGCAACCCAAAGCACCACTGAGTGGCTAGTTGTAGCTAACAACCATGCTAACCACTGATCAGCCATCCCAGAGGACATGGAGTGTTGGGTTCATCTTAATGGGTTTATTTTACAAAGACTGCCAAAGGACAAGGCTGGATTTCAGAATTTCACTGCATATGAACCCACCAGAGCTACCACTGAAAATCTTCGGAATCTAAGGATCTTCGGTAATTTCTTCTTCTTCTTCTTCTTTCTTGTCATAGCGGTCGCCAATAGAGGATCAAATCACTCCATTTCTTCTGGTCCTCTGCATCTTCCTGCTCCAAACCAACCAACTGCATGTCCTCTCTCACCACATCCATAAACCTCTCTGGTCTTCCTCTGTTCCTCCTTCCTGGCAGGCTCCATTTCAAATATTCTTCCTCTTGATATACTGTCGTTTCTCTGGACACGTCCAAACCAGCGCAACCATGCTTCTCTAACTTTGTCTCCAAACTGTCCCACCTGAGCTGTCCCTCTTTATATATATATATATATATACTATATAATATACTAATATATTCTAATATACTCCATTTAATTTCTCATTTGACTATCTTCTAGGATTATTGCTTCATTTCTCTATTTCTTTCCATTTCTCTTCTTTGTAAACAGTTGTGATCATGGTGGCTAGTCAATCCCATGATGCTCTTGAGTCTTTGAACCAATCAGAGGCTTTGTTTCTGAACACGTGTGGCTTTATTCCAATCTTCTGTCTATAGAGCTACACTGTTTGCAGAGCTCCAGCAAAGATGAACTGATAAAAAGTGATGAAAAAAAACAAAGAGCAAAGTCTGAAATAAATGTATTCAGTCTCCTCTTTTCATTTCATCACTAGTTTTTGCTGCTTCTTTTTTTGCTCCAGTGTCTCCACAGATGATCAACCATTTCCATGTCTTCCTGTCCTCTCTCATCACGTCCATAAACCTCCTCTTTGGTCTTCTTCTTCTCCTCTTTCCTGGCAGCTCCATCTTCAACATCCTCCTCCTGATCTACTCCTCGTCTCCTTGGACATGTTCAACCCGACACAGTCTCAATTCTCTCACTTTCTCTCACTAGTTTTAAAGATATTTAGAAAAATGTGAGGATATTTGAAGAGATCTCACTGTTTTGCCGACATCTAAGCCAAGCAGAGTGGAGTAGATTTAACTCTGCATGGTCAACAAAAGGGAATTTCAGGGACAGTGTGGTTGCGCTGGAGTTACAAAACTAAATAGTAATATTTAATTTTTTGTGAATTAGGATATAAATGCAGTCCTTAATTGTTTTATTTTCATGAATTTTTATTGTTATATCAGTTTTATTATTGTTTTACTTATTGGGCGGTGCAGTGGAGCAGTGGGGGGCTCTGCCGCCTCATAGTGAGAAGGTTCTGGGTTTGGTTCCCAGGTGGGACGGTCCGGGTTCTCTCTGTGTGGAATGGACATGTTTGTGTCTAAGTGTGGTTTCCTCCCACCGTCCAATCACATGGAGGTGGACTGAAGATGATAAATTGTCCCCTAGGTGTGTGTGTCTGTCCGGAGATGGACTGGTGGCCTGTCCTGGGTGTCCTCGCCTTTTGTCCTGTGAGAGCTGGGATAGACTCCAGCATCGTCCACGACTCTAATTAGGACAAGCAAGTGACGTCCCCAGATTTTGCTCTGGTCATACAGGGTTCCGCACGCAGTAAGAGAAACGAGGCTCAGCCTTTACACACCCTGCATTTACACTCATTTAACACAATTTTTTAAATTGACTGACATTTCTGCATACTCTTAACACACAGCTTCTCAAAGAAACAAAATAACAGCATAGTTCACTCCTTAATTTATTCCTCCTCACTTCATTTTTTTATCGCTGTAAATAGGTGTTTAATTTGCACGCTGGAGTCACACACTTGTGTTATTGATAGAATTTAGGTTCCACAATCTGGAGAATCTGAAAATAAAGACGGCTGAGAGCGTCTCATCTTTTTGAATAAAACATTTTCCTCATTTTAATATTCCAAATATTCCTGCTAAGAGTGAAGTGAAACTGAAAGTGACAGAACGCAATGAATGAAACACATCATCTGTGTTTAACCCACACACACCAGGGGGAAGACATATCCAGTTCCCGGGGAGCAGTGACGGTACCTTGTTCAAGGGAACCTCAGGCCAACCTACAGGACTGGGACTGAACCAATGACCTTCTGATTCTGAGACCTCCACCCTGAACACTAGACCACTGCTGCACAGTAACTGGTGATGTCCCAGCAGCACTTTGGGTCATGATGAGCTGGTCTGGGTCAAATTATGTTGGACTCGGCTCATTTTTTCCCCACTTGTGATTTGGGTCGCTGGGTTCACATGGTGCGCCTGGGGCTTTGTTGTTTCTCAGAATACACCCTTCAAATGGAGCAGACTCCTTTTTTGGTCGACTTCTCTTAATGGCCTCTAAAATTGAACTTTTATTTGCCATTTAAATGTAAATTTAAACATTTCAGCCATTTTCCTGCTCTGCACCGCCCAAACCTCATGTGAAATGTTTGTGCAAAGGCACGAAACACAGCCTGAAAGACACTCGGGTCCTCAGAAGCAATCTTCACTGAGACACCATGGGTCTGGCCAAGAAAAGGGCCTCCAATGATAGCAAGACAGTCTAGAGAAAGTCTGAAAGGATCTGCAAACGACAACACTCTTCAAGCTAAAACGAACAGCCTCGAGGGATGTTCTCACAGAGAGGAATCATCAAAATAGAGGAAGGCACAGCGAAGCAGACTTTGTATGCAGGCTAATACAGCTTTTTGATGAAGTTCACTCTAACAGGGAAGCCAAACACACACCCAGAAACACGAACAGACCAGCAAAATGGACTTTAATTTGAACACAAATGATAGAATCAGTCAAATATCCACGTCTAAGATGGCTAACTCAGTTGCAGTCTCCTCAACTTACAGTCTTGTCAACTTGGGTTGTTGTTTTGGCTCCTCCCCTAATACTTTATAGGTGTACCTTCTTATGGGAGGAGCCAAGCAGTTCCGGGGCTTGGGACCACTACATTCTTAAAGTGAAGCACAAAGAGCACTGAAGCTGAAAGCTGATCAGGTGAAGACGCACAGTATAACAGCCAAGGTGTCTCATGATTGGGAGAATTTGGTAGAAACTCTCCTCTTCTTTAAAAAACAGATTTTGGTTTCTCCTGGTTAGACAGGAGATGTGTTGTTCCTCTGGGTTGTCATGGGTGCAGCCTTCGTCACTTTTCAGTGATACAGTGCATCCTCCACGAGGAAGAACATCAGATATTCAGAATATCAGAAGACACAGCCAGATTATCTACACACTGCAAAGCCGTGGGAGAAGTCAGGTTAATATTAAAGGTTTCCACAAAGTAATTAATCCTGGCCAATGCATGACATCTGATCTGATCTGAATCATGCTGGTTAGTAACAGCTTTTCAGTATAATTTATGCATTTACATTTTACCACAGAGATGGGCAAGACATCCAAAGATCATTAGGTTAACCTGATGTTCCCTTGAGCAAGGTACCATCCCCATCATTGCTCCTTGGGCGCTTTCAATCGCTGCGTCTGGCTGCACGGTGTGTGAGGGTAAAAAGCAGATGGCGAATTTCGTTGTGGTTCACTGTGTGCTGAGCTGTGTTTCACAACAACAAAATTAGTCACTTTCACTTGATCTCATCTGTTCTAATAAAGCTCAATTTTGGGGCCGCGATGGCCTAGTGGTTTGGGGGCTGGTCCCAGGATTGGAAGGTCATTGGTTCAAATCCCAGACCAGTAGATTGCACCGAGGTACCCTTGAGCAAGGTACCGTTCCCATCGATGCTCCCCGGCAACTTTGTATATAGGTTAAATGCAGAAGCTGTATTTTGTTGTGGTTCTTTCTCCTTCCAGCTTGTTTGATTCTAGACTGTGGAGGAGCACATCCACATAGAAAGAACCAAGACTGACATTCAAACCTGCTGCCACCATTTGGTAGCTCCAAAAAGTGTGAAAGTAAATATGGCCCATGCTGGACCTTCGTCTACTGAAGGGAAAAGACAAAAGATGGTCAAGGTTCAGTATCTGAAGCATTCATTAGCTTTAGTGTTAGAACATAAGCCTCCATTACTCACTAAGGAGCAGCGGTGGTCTAGTGTTTAGCGACTAGGCCCCATGATTGGGAGGTTTTGGGTTCAAATCCCAGACCAATAGGTTTCTTTGGCCTGAGGTTCCTTTGAGCAAGTTACTGTCTGCGTCACTGCTCTCCGGGCACTGGATATGGCTGCCACCTGCTGGACTAAATATGTTAATGAGCCAGTTATTTGGAGTCAGATAATAATCCTGGCCTTTCTGACCATCAGTAATGAGAACTGAGGTTTTTTAATCAGATAACCCTAAAAAACCCCACACATGTCTTCACTATCAGTCAAAAGGAAAAGAACTGCGTCCCCACACAAAAAACTAATTCACATTTTTTGGGAATCTGATTCTTCACTGCCGTGTTCGGATCACGTGGATCCAGTCTTCCATTTCCCTTAGATTTCTTAACAGCAGTAAGACTGAGCACATCGCTCGGGCTTTTCTGTTCTTCTGCTGATCTTCATCTTCTTTATCCTGTCAGGTTTCTTCATCAGTTTCTTTCCACTGGCTTGACCGGCTGATATATTTCATGCTGCAAGTGGTTTTGCTCTTCAGACCTGTTTCCCCAGATTTCGTATTTCTGTAGGTCACAGTATTTTAGCCTTTGTGTTTCTCCTTCCCAGAGCTCTTCAGGAGAATAAATAGAAATATATTAGTCTGTGCGGAAGTGTCCACACTGCAAAAATGATGAACAGCCCCCTTCAAAAGCACTGCAAGAACAAGGCCATTTGTTTTTGCTTCGGAATGAAGTTTTTGAGATTAAAAGAATAAATGAGATCAGGTTTTCATCTCCTGCTTCCTGGAATTTACATCAATTTACATAGTGTGTAATCATTAAATTACACAGAAAGCAGCACATTTTGGATCTGACCAACCAGTGAATAAAACCTGAAAAAATCTGATATTCTGCTCCACGCCAAATGTGCAAAGCACAAAGTAATGACTAGGCTTTGCTGTTCAAATACTTTTGAGCAGCACAGAAAACATAAATAAAGCAATGTGCACAAAAAAAAACACAAACAAAGCTCCAGCAGCTTCTGTGTAACCATCGTTTAAACCCTTAAAATGTACTTTAGGGAACCAAAGTGGTTCTGTTATGGTATTATTAACAAAACCTTTGTTGTTATTCTGTATATTCCATTTTTCTCAGCCCATCACAGCAGATTTCATTTAGAATTGTGCTTTTTGAACTGAAATGATCCTCTTGCACATCATTAACTGAGTAACTCTTACTCTATAAACTGCCAAAAACAGCTTTTCTAAAATGGAATCATGATAATATTTCCCACTTTTAATCAATCAAGGAGCCACCAGAGAATGTGATATTTTATAGATCAAGTTTTTCCCACTAAGTTTTGACCACAATGACAAATTCCAAAAGTTCCTGCTGTTTCAATTATAATATTAATCAAAACTTTTAATATTAAAACCAAAACTACAATTTTTTTTACCCTTTTGCTTTTGCTCTCATTAGGATATGTCTGGGATTGCCCTGATGATCCCTTGATCGAGGTACCGTCCACATCACTGCTCCCCGGGTGCTGAATATGTCTTCCCCCTGCTGAAAGGTCTGTGTTGGTTGCATTTTGTTGTGGTTCATTGTGTTCACGATGACAATTAGTCACTTTCACTTTTGCATGCACACTTCCATTCTGGACTACCAGAGCTGAAAGTTCACCACGTCCACTCTGGACCGAACAGGAAGTAAAGAGCTGGAGGAGACATGACAGGAGAAAATTAACCAGGAGCCAGTTAACCAGTAGCCAATTAACCAGGCAGCTTTATTTTACTTAATATAGCAGTGATGGGGACAGTACCTTTCTCAAGGGAACCTCAGGGTAACCTTCTGGTCTGGGGCTCAAACCCAAAACCTTCCAATTATGGGGCCTAGCCCCTATAAGGAGACTGAACCCAATACCACGGCATTATTGGAACCATGCTACAACCAAGATCTGGAGCTATGAATTGTTGCTGAACGTTGCTGTACGTTGCTGTGTCTTTGGAGTTCATCCAGAGCATGCAGCATGGCACCAACATATTGTTCCCTCTTGGTTTTGAAGTCCATCCCTAATTTGACAACATATTATTCAAAACACGCTTATACTACACTTTCTTGCGATTACTGTTTCATGCCCAGCAAACTCTTTACTTCCTGTGGAGGCTGAGATGAGAAAAACCTCCATTTCTCATTCCACAAACTGCAGAGGAGCCACAAAGCCTCAAACTCCACAAAGTGGTCCACTACTAGCAAGAACCTTGTCTGAGCTGCCATTCCCAGTTACATTCGTACACCCAGTGGTTTGGGGGCTGGTCCCAGGATCAGAAGATCATGGGTTTGAATCCCTTATCAGTAGGTTGCCCTGAGGTACTCTTGAGTGAGGTACCGTCCCCATCACTGCTCCCCGGGCGCTTTCATTAGCTGCCTCCTGCTGCGCGGTGCGTGTGGGTAAAACGCAGAGGTGTAATTTCATTGTGGTTCGCTGTGTGGTTCATCCTTCTTTATCCTGCTGCTGCTTTTCTCGTGGCTGTTACTGAACAATCACTTAATTAAAATCGTTGTTCTTTGCCCCACGACTCTTCTGCTCAGCTGCTCGAGTGAGGTATCTGACCCAGACTGCTCGTTGTAACGCTGTCCTGTCCTCTTGTATCGCTCGCGCTGCTGTTTTCACTCATCTTGTTCTCTTTGTAGTCCTGTCTGCACTTGTCCAGTGTGCTCTTTTGTTGCATTCTGGTGCTGGAATCGGTTAAAACGACACATTCCTACTAAACCTGGAGATCATGTGATGTTTAGATTGAAATGATTACAGATATGTTCTTGACCTCACAATGATTAATAATTTATACACCGCTAATCTGTATATTAAGTATTATATGATGGTATTATATTCCTACATTCAGTCTATATTTTATTATTTTTGTATATAATTATATATATTTTATTAATTAATTGTATTATTTTATTAATATATTTTTTTATTTTAAAAAATTAATACATTTTTTTTCTTGTGGGGCAGCAGTGGCCTAGTGGTCCAGGAGTTGCCCCGGATTGGAAGATTGTGGGTTCCATTCCCTCACCGGTAGGTTGCCCTGAGCTACCCTTGAGCAAGGTACCAGCCCTGTCACTGCTCCCTGGGCGCTTTCAATAGCTGCCCCCTGCTGCTGTGTGGAGATGCTAAATTGTCCTCAAAGTGTGTGAGTGTGTGTGTTTGCCTGTCCTGCGATGGACTGAATAAATCCAAAATAAATCCTCTGCATTTAACCCACACACACCGTCCAGCAGGGGGCAGGCATATCCAGCACCCAGGGAGCAGTGATTGGGACAGTACCTTGCTCAAGGGAACCTCGGGGCAACCTATTGATCTGAGATTTGAACCCGCGACCTTCCAATCCTGGGGCCTCGTCCCTGAACGCTAGGACATCCCATTAGCTTTAGCATTTGCGCGGTATTGTTATTTTTTAGTTAAAATTACATTTATTATGATTTATTATAATTGCAAACTGAAAACATTCAAATTATAATTACAAACTGAAAAAGTCTCATGAATTTAACTAATCAGGGCTGTTTCTGGCAAATAAACCCACTCGACTGCCGTAAGTGGACCTCAAGTGAAAAATAAATCGCAGGAAAGTGTAGTATAAGGGTGATTTATATAACACGTTGTCAAATTAGTGATAAACTTCAAAGGCGAGAGGGAACAATGTGTTCATGCCATGCGGCGAGGGGGCGGCACACCTGTGTATCGCCTTGAGCGAAAGAATGGCTTCGCAAGCAGCGCGACTCTCCCATAATTACCTTCAGGCCGTGCCTGTCGTTCAGTCTTAGTGAAGCTTCACTTCCTGAAAATCTCCACCTGCAATACGAACAAAATGCTGCACCTTCGCCTGTTTGTTCACTCCAGTCCTGCTGGAGACTCTGCCAGACTCTCTGCCAGCTCGCCTCGCTGTCGGCCAACACTTGCGGGAGGCTTCAGTCCCTCCATTCAGTCAGAATCTCCTTCCTTTAATTCGCTTCTTCCTCTCTTCTATTGCTTTTTCTCTATTTCTTAAAGAATAAGTGGCTTTTCCACAGCACTGTGCAAAGGTTCTAGGCAGGTGTGTAAAATACTGTAAACAGAACGCTTTCAGAAATGGAAGTGTTGATCATTTATCTTCATCAATCAACAAAAGTGAATGAACAAAAGAGAATCTAAATCAGATCAATATCTGGTGTGACCACCCTTTGCCTTCAAAACAGCATCAGTTCTTCTAGGTACACTCGCACACGGTTTCTGAAGGAACTCGGCCGGTCGGTCGTTCCAAACCTCTTGGAGAACTGAGCACAGATCTTCTGTGGATGTAGCTTCCTCACATCCTTCTGTCTCTTCATGTGATCCAGACACACTGGATGATGTGGAGATCAGGGCTCTGTGGGGCCAGAAGAACTGATGCTGCTCTGAAGGTAAAAGGTAGAAACACCAGATATTGATCTGATTTAGATTTTTCTTTTGTTCGCTCACTTTGCATTTTGTAAATTGATCAAAATAACCAGTCATTATTTATATTTCTGAAAGCGTTCTGTTTACAGCATTTTTTTAACACCTGCCTAGAACTTTTGCACAGTGCTGGATATATTAGTTTCTTTATTTGCAGCGGCAGAATCCTGTATTTTGACTTCCTCTTTAAGGAAAGATTAAACCCCTGAGATATTGATCAAGTAGAAGAAAAGCTGTTTTAGTTGTTTTATTAATGTGTGATTTAAATCTTGAAATGAAGTCAAAAAGTACACCATGGTTTCTTCTTTTGGTTGCAGTGCTGGGCCTCCTAATTTGTCGAGAACTTTCTTTGTTCTGATGCCAATAGTTCGACAGATAATAAGAAGTGTTTTCTCTTTATTTAATTTCAAAATATTACCATTTATCCAGTATATGAAACTAGACAGACAGGTTGTGAGTTTATTTAATGAAGTTTGGCTTCATTTGCTTCCAAAGATCTGGAATTTTCATTTATCTTTGAGGAGCAGTTCTCCAGATCTTCCTGAAGATGATACAACCGTGGTGGGTCTGATCAGCGGTGGAGACGAGGCAGCTTACAGAGAGGAGATACAAGAGCTGACGGACTGGTGCAGAACCAACAACCTGTCTCTGAACGTCGACAAGACTAAAGAGATGGTTGTTGACTTCAGGAGATCACGTCGGGACCACACTCCACTTATCATCAACACCTCACCTGTGGAGTTGGTCCAGAGCACCAAGTTTCTTGGTGTTCACATCACCGACAACCTCACGTGGTCCCTCAACACCAGCTCCATCACAAAGAAAGCCCAGCAGCGCCTCTACTTCCTGCGCAGACTGAGGAAAGCCCATCTCCCACCTTCCATCCTCACCATCTTCTACAGAGGAACCATCGAGAGCATCCTGAGCGGCTGCATTACTGCCTGGTACGGGAATTGCAACGTCTTAGACCGCAAGTCCCTACAACGGGTAGTGAGAACAGCTGAGAAGATCATCGGGGTCTCTCTGCCCTCTGTACAAGACATTTTCACCGCTCGCTGCATCCGCAAAGCAACCAGCATTGTGGATGATCCCTCCCACCCTTCCCACACTCTCTTCTCCCTCCTGCCATCCGGGAAAAGGTTCCGCAGCATACGGGCCTCCACTTCCAGGATGGGAAACAGTTTCTTCCCCCTGGCCATCAGACTGTTGAACTCTGGATCCACCAATATCATGGACTCTTAAAAAAACCCACCAATAATACAAACCTCTTAAACCCACCACTTCACCCCACCACTTCCTCCACTTTTCATTCTGTATTTATTTATTTATCTCGTGTTGCACTCTTGCACTTTAAGTAACTTTAAGTTTTACAGTAACACCGCTCCACCACACTGCTACACCATAATGTGCCTGGGCTGCTTTGTTCCAAAACACTGCAGCCTTCCACGGATGAATGTACTGCCTGTCGTGCTGTCTGTTGTTGTCTGTCTTGTCTGTCTTGTCCGCACTTGTTGCCCCGTGTTGTGTCTTATGTTGTCTTGTGTCTTGTGTTGTGTCTTGTCTTGTGTGTAGCACCAGGGTCCTGGAGGAACGTTATTTCGTTTCACTGTGTACTGTGTATATGGCTGAAATGACAATAAAATCCTACTTGACTTGACTTGACTTGACTTGAAGGACAGTGTTGTTGTCTCTCATTTTCAGTCCAGTCTCTGTACCTGAGCAGTTTCAGAAACAGCGTGAGATCATCTCCACAGAGAAAACAAAAGGCAGTTGACGTCCAAAGTAGAGCTTTGGCATGTCCTTCAAGAAGCCTGGAGAAGTGTTCCTGAAGAAGACTTAAAGAAAGGAGTTGGTTTAAGAGAGTTCAGGCTTTTGCATGGACTCCACACAGCAGCTTTTCCCTGCTGTATAACTCTGCTCATTTTCCTCTTGGAAGATTTATAGAGTGTGGGATGTAAATGCTAACTGCCCAGATAGATAGCTTTACATATCATTTTCCCAGGTTAAGTATTTCCACAGTAAAGTGGTGTCATATTAATGCCTGCATTTTATTTTATGGCACCTTTACATGCTTCCACTGCAGGAGGAGGAGCAGCCGTATCTCTTTTGTGATGAATGTTCAGATGCTGGACATAAAATGTGGGGAAATACTCAGAGAATGCATGCAAAGTGTGGGAAAGCATGTATAATTTATGATCTACCTGTGCAGCGGGTTACTCTCTCGGTGGATTTCGACTGTGTTGGGTTCAGAGAGAGGTAACGGGCACCGGGAGGGGATGAGAGCAGTTCCTGAAAATGCGCTGTGTTTATTAAGATGAGGACAAAGTGAACATTCGCCATCTCCGCTTGCTTTTGCCTGGATTTGAATAGTTTCTAGTGGGTGGAAATGGAAGGCGGAGGCTTTTAGAAGTCAGGCCGTTTTAAAATTTGCACAGTTTTAGGCACATTTTTCTCCCTAGAGTGCAAACGGTAAAAGCACTGCTTAGCGTCGCTCATCCAGGGACAGGCATCACCACTTACTGACTTTTTTCAGGGAAACGGTCAGGACAGGCTGTTCAGCTGGAGATTATTTATATTTCGGAGGTCAAATAGAGTAGCACACTGCTTGCAAATTATAGACAATGTGCCCCGGTTTTATACTCATACCTTGATTATGCTATGGCTGGAAAAGGAAAGATCTAGAGTCTCCAGAAAGGCTGATTTTGTGCCCTTCCAGTGACTCTTGACTTCAGGAAAGTTGGAAAATCTATTCGTTAATAAAGATTGTCAGCTTTAGGTGGCAGCCATGCATGCTCCACCCATCCATCCGTCCATGATCTGAGACTCCACCTGTTCCTCCTGTGCTCCGGTTTGCCTTAATTACGCTCAGGCTAGAAATAGAAAGATGTCTCCAGAAAGGCTCATTTAACACCCTACCTGTATCTCCTGAATTCAGGAAAAGTTGTAAAATGGTGTAGTTTTAGGTTGAAAGTGAAAGTGACTATTCTCATCATTGTGAGTAAACAGCACAGCACACAGTGTGACGCAACAAAATTACACCTCTGCATTTTACCCACACACTCGCAGCAGGGGGTAGTTGTGTAATGCACCCAGGGAGCAGTGACAGGCTTGGTAACTTGCTTAAGGGTACTTCAGGGCAACCTACCGGTCTGGGATTCAAACCCATGACCTTCTGATCATGGGGCCTAGCCCCTAAAAACTACCACCACTGCTGCTAGAAAATCTCAACCAGAGATTTCAGTTTTGCAAACGGAGAAGGATAGATAGGAAAGATCGGGGGACCAAAAACAGAAGCTAAATGATTCATCTCAGTAAAGATTCCTCCAGATAAAATCTCACCGTCAACGTTAGATTTGACTTTTTCCCACCACGAATGAGCAACGATGAGCTAAAACCCTTATACTGGATACTTATACTAAACCCTAATAATTTAGCCCTGTTTTTACTTCTTCCAGCAACACAAACCATCGTCAGAATAAATTAAAACAAAGCTCATTTCAGTAAGAATGTCTTTTTTAAGTGGTTGATCTTCTGATCTGGATTTAAGATGAGGTTTAGCTCCAGGGTTTCTCCTCAAAGCTCCGTCACTGATCAAACTGTTCTCCTCCATCAGCAGCTCCAGATTGAACTTCATTTACATTTGCGACATTTATCAGACACTCTTATCCAGAGCGACTTCCATGTCCTGATTACAGGGACAGTCCCCCTGGAGACACTCAGGGTTAAGGGTCCTGCTCAGGGACCCAGTGGTGGTAGTGCTGGAGGTGGGATTCAACCTGGAACCTCTTGAACCATAGGTCCATAGACAAGAACCACCACTAGACCACCACCAACTTCATGAAGCATCGGTTCTGAGCATCAGGGCCTGAGAAGAACTGAGAAGAACTACATCTCCACATTCCACCAACGCTTACTGTAGAGATCTGTATTTTCATTGGTTTGTTTAAATGAACATTATGTTAATTTACATTTCATTATGAATTAAGTGCCAAAATGTTCCGCAGAAGTTAACACAGCTCCGTAATCTCCACTTTCTCTGCAGCGTTTCGTCGTCTTTTATTTTGGGACGTCTCGAGGTTCGAGAGGTAATATCTCCAGATCTGTTAGAGGCTCTAATTATTCTCCATTGTGTTTAATTAAGAGCCTGCAATGAAGAAGAACTGTGTGCCATTTTTTCACTCCTTTCTCACATTATTACTTTCAAAAGGTCCAAATATTTCGCTTCTTAAATGGTCTGCAGTGTTTCTGTTTTATCTGCAGGTATCCGAGGACCATGTCGCCGCGGTGCACCAGCCCGAGAGATGCAAATCTGAAGGTGACCTTGTAGGTGAATCCAGCAATGCTCCTGGAGAAATACACTTCCTGTTCCGAGTGTGTGTGAGTGTCAAACACACACATCACTTATCACTGCTCTCCACAGCTCACACCTCACACTCACCCTGTTTCCAGAGCTTTTTAAATGCCATAAGAAACATGCTGTCTAAAGAACGTGTGTGTGTGTGTGTGTGTGTGTGTGTGTGTGTGTGTGTGTGTGTGCAGTAAATCTCTGCAGGATACACAAACACAATCGGTCTTTTTATCTTTCTAAAGGTTACACTGCATGAAAGAGAGGCTGGACTGTGCGGATGCACCTGTTTCTCTACATCTTTTACATTTTGTTTATTTTCTTCACTTCTTTTCTGTTCTGCTCTTTTCTTTTTCAGTTCTTTTCAGTGTAAATATATTTCATTCTTCATCCTCACCCAAATCACCCAGACTCGTTGTGTTATTTTTTCCGCTGAGCCTGATCAGGGTTGCGGGCGGGGCTGGAGTCTATCCTCGTTCTCATCGGGCGAGAGGCGGGGACACCCTGGACAGGTCGCCGGTCCATCGCAGGGCAGACACACACACTCACAACCACACACACACACCGATGGGACAATTTATCATCTGCAGTCCCCCGGACGTGTTGGACTTTGGATGGTGGGAGGAAACAAACAGGGACAGGAGGACAACAGGTCACAGCTTCAAATCCCACCTCCAGCACTACCACCGTTGGGTTCCTGACCAAAACCCTGAACCCCAAGGGTCTCCAGGGGAACCGTCCCTGGGGTCAGAGCAAAGGTCACTCTGGATAAGAGCGTCTGCTAAATGTTACAACGGAATATAACGGACACATTTCCACCGATCATTCTATTTTTCACTGAAAACTTCAAACGCGGTAAAAATCATTTTATTTTTTCATTGTCTCGTAGCTTCGCTCCGACGGCAGCATTTTATTCCTCCGAGCTTTTTCAGCTGAAATTATTAGAGCTAATTTTAATGAACAGCTCTAATTAACACCCTTGTGGATGCCACAGGCTGAAGAACTCCAACATGAGCCTCATTTAAACATTAAAAATAAAATATAAATTACAACTTCATGCTTTGTGGCAGGTTTTTTTAGAATAAAATCAATCACAGGGATATTGGAGAACAGTTTAGTACAAGACAACGTTTTATATTTACCCTCATTAAACTTCATTAAGCTCCTTCAAGCCAGCCGCTGGTAATTAGCTCATTAGTGCAAAACTAATCAGAGCAAATGAAGCAGTTTTCCACATTTTCAACACCTCAGATCGCAGACTAGATAAAGACGCCGCACTCTTTCACAAAGAAAAACTCGTCTTCCTCTTCTTCTCCACAATGTCTCCACAATGGATCATCATTCTTGACTTCCTGTCTTCTGCATCTTCCTCGTTCACACCATCCCCCTCCATGTCCTCTCTCACCACCTCAATAAACCTCCCCTTTGATCTTCCTCTTCTCCTCTTTCCACTCCATCTTCAGCATCCTTCTCCTGGTATTCTCCTCGTCTCTGCTCTGGACATGTCCAAACCAACGCAGTCTCACTTCTCTCACTTTGTCTCCAAAACGTCCAATCTGATCTGTCCCTCTAATATACTAATTTCTAATCCTGTCCATCCTCATCACACCCAGCAAACATCTCACCATCTTTTGCTAATGCTACAATCAAGAAATTCAAATCTTAAATTATTATTACAATTATAATTAACATATAAACAACAACAATAATAATAAAACATTAGCAAATTATTTATTATTATTATTAGTAATAGTATTTAAAGAAAAATCTAAAGATCCAAAACTGAACCAAGGACTTTCTTTCTTTCTTTGATCAGAAGGTCATGGGCTCGACTCCCAGACCATTAGCTTGCCCTGAGGTACCCTTGAGCAAGGTATCGTCCCCATCACTGCTCCCCGGGTGCTTTTAATAGCTGTGTGCTTTGCTGTGTTTCACAAAGCCTAAATATGAATCCCAGAAAAGAAAAAAAAAAAAATAATAAAAAATGCTCCGTATTTTTATTTATATAAACTCTTTATTTTTTATTTCAGTTTTAAAAGGGACACACTCGAGTTCAATGGATCTCCGTGTGTTTGGTCTTTTTTCATTCCTTTTGCTCTTGTGACGACAGAAAAGGACAAAAGTTTTCAGCAGGTGTGAAAAAATGCTGTAAACAGAACGCTTTCAGAAATATCAATAATGATTGTTTATTTTGATCAGTTTACAAAATGCAAAGTGAGCGAACAAAAGAAAAATCTAAATCAGATCAATATCTGGTGTTTCTACCTTTTACCTTCAGAGCAGCATCAGTTCTTCTGGCCCCACAGAGCCCTGATCTCCACATCATCCAGTGTGTCTGGATCACACATGAAGAACAGAGAGGATGCTTGAGGCTACCATCCACAGAAGATCTGTGCTCAGTTCTCAAGATGTTCCGGAACGACCCACCGGCCGAGAGTTCCTTTAGAAACGATGTTTGGGGTATTGCCTAGAAGAACTGATGCTGTTTTGAAGGCGGGGTGGTCACGCAAATATTGATCTGATTTAGATTCTCTTTTGTTCCTTCACTGCATTGTGTTGATTGATGAAAATAAATGATCAACACTTCCATTTCTGAAAGCGTTCTGTTTACAGCGTATTTTTACACACCTGCCTAAAACTTTCACACAGTGCTGTATGTTGGGACACTGTTTCTCTTTTTGGCTACAGAACGACCCGGTCTGGACCGCCGAAGGTTTGTAGAGATTTAGATTTTTTCTCTGAGAAACAGAAATGCAGCCAATCGCTTCTCTACAAGCCATCTCTACATCAGCGTTTAAACTCACTCACCACAGCATTTAAGGTGGAGCAGGTGTCTGTAGACTGGTTTCATTTAATTATTTAAGGTGGAACAGGAATATATAGGCTACTTGACTGCACTATTTAAGGTGGAACAGGAGTATGTATAGGCTTGAAGTTAACACTGCACTATTTAAGGTGGAACATCAGTTCTAAATCTCACTTTGCTACAGTATTTAAGGTGGAGCAGGAGTATATATAGACTTAGGCTAACTTGACTGCCTATTTAGGTGGAACAGGAGTGTATATATATATATATATAGGCTTGGGCTAACTTGACTGCACTTTTAAGGTGGAATTGGACATATAGGCTGGCTTCACTGCACTATTTAAGGTAGAACTGAATATATAGGCTGGCTTTACGGCACTATTTAAGGTGAATGTTAATGCGATGCAAGGCTTTCTTTACAATAAAAGTGACTCGAGTTGTAAACAAGTTTGCAATCTCAGGAAATTCAGTGTGTGTGTACCTAATAAACATATGTCACTGATTGAATAGTAGATGCAGCTCAACATATAAGGAATTTCATGAGCTTCAG
The DNA here is from genome assembly GCA_017165825.1 of Hepsetus odoe. Lineage (NCBI taxonomy): Eukaryota > Metazoa > Chordata > Actinopteri > Characiformes > Hepsetidae > Hepsetus > Hepsetus odoe. Next base: position 1,521,077 of record CM029369.1, read on the forward strand.
ACGTTTCCATTTACCAGCACTGTAAAGGATGAGGATCTCTCATTGGGAATGAAAAGCAAATTTCTTTAAAAAACAAACCTGTTCGGAGTATTTGACTCATTTTCTGTGCACCAGAGGTTAAAATGTAATTCAAATAAAAGCAAAATAAGGCGCTCGGGGTGGTATTGAGATGGATCGGACGTGAAATGTGATTTGACAGCCTCCAGGCGCTTATTCTCAGGCCACTAATTAAGCTAATTCAAAATAATAATGATTTTGCTTTCAGCTGACGTCTGTTAATTATTCAAAAGCTCTGTTTTAAAATGCTTTCATTAAAAACCTGGAGGCGCATGAGCGGCCGAGTCGCGTGAAGAACCGGGAGTGTTTGCGTCGGGTTTGACCTTTCACCGTCACACGTTTGTGCATTTATCTAAACAGCGAGGGAGACTGATACATTTGACCTTTCATTCTGATGAAACGCTCCTTTTACCCCATGTCAGGATCCCACAGAGACCCTTTTGTCAGGTCCCCCAGGTGTGTTTCGTTGTGTTGTAATTGATACGTCTATCTTTGACCTCTGCTGTGGCTGAAGAGCACCTGAGAACAAAGCTGGTGAGTCCAGCTTACGGTTTCAGTCAAAAACATGCCTGATGAAGACACCACCAATCACTCTGTGATGTCTGATGAGCTTTTCTGAAGCACTGGACCATAGAGTGATGGAAAAGTTGGGCTGGTCTGATGGATCAGGCTCTTTTGTCCATGTGGACCTGGATGTCTGTGTGTCCTTACCTGGAGAAGAGACAACAGGAAGCACTATGGGAGGCAGTGTGATGCACTGGGCAATGATTGGGAAACCTTGTGGTCCTGCATTCATGTAGATGTTTCTTTGACAATGGCGGTGTCACACTCCTTCACACTACAAACACTGTTCAGGAACCGACTGAGGAACCAAGAGTTTAAGGTCTCCTCCAAATTACCCTCATCTCAGACCCATCCAGCATCTGTCGGACAAACTAGTCCCATCCTTGGGCTCATGTCCCAACTTACAGGATGTAAAGCATCTGCTGCTGCAGAAACCATAGAGATTGAAATGCACAGAGTATGTCTTCAGTTCTTGGAGAGACAGAAGATAAAACTCTTCACAAAGATTCATTAAATCTGTTAAACCTGTCAGTCACCTGTCAGAAAACAGTGGCATGAAAAAGTCACAAACACACAGGAACCATCGTTCACACACACCTTGACTCATGGTTGCCTGTTGGTACTCGTCTAAATGTACGCTACAAGCTTTTTTTTATTATTAGCAATGTTGCTGTTCATCTCAGAGGCTTCTGATGTCACCGAAGGTTCCTCTGTTTCCCTCTGTGGAGGATTTTAACATTACTCCCGTTGCATAATCAGCATGTGTTCGTCCACACATACTAAATGTTTTAATGAATTTATGCTGAATAATGTATACGTCCGTGAAAAACCAGGTCCTTCTGAGCCAGGCCTTCCCTTCAGGACATTCATCTGGCCTTTTTAGCCCATTTAGCCCATCTAAAACCTGCTTATAGCTCTGGAATCAGTGGTATATCTAGAACGGTCTAATTCCACATATGCTTGAAACCATCTGAACCAAATAAGTTCATCTTGGTCTCATCAGACCACGGGACCTGGTTCCTGTAATCCATGTCCTGAGTCTGCTTGTCTTCAGCAAACTGTTTGTGGGCTTTCTTGTGCATCATCTTTAGAAGAGGCTTCGTTCTGGGACGACAGCCTGCAGACCAGTTTGATGCAGTGTGTGGTGTCTGGTCTGAGCACTGACAGGCTGATCCTCCACCCCTTCAGCCTCTGCAGCAATGCTGGCAGCACTCATACGTCCATCTTCAAAAGACAACCTGGATATGACTCTGAGCACCTGCACTCAGCTTCTTTGGTGGACAATGGCGAGGCCTGTTCTGAGTGGAACCGGTTCTGTTCTTGGTCTTGGCCACCGCGCTGCAGCTCCGGTTCAGGGTGTCGGTCTTCTTATAGCAGAGGCATCTTTACGTAGAGCAACTAATCTTTTTTTCAGATCCTCAAAGTTCTTCTCCATGAGGTTCCATGTTGAACTTCCAGTGACCAGTATGAGAGAGTGCTCGAGTGATAAGACCAAATTTAACACACCTGCTCCCCATTCACACCTGAGACCTTGTTAACACTAACGAGTCACATGACACCGGGGAGGGAAATGGCTAATTGGGCACAATGTGGAGATTTTTCACTCTGGGGTGAACTCACTTTTGTTGCCAGTGGTTTAGACAGTAATGTCTGTGTGTTATTTTGAGGAGACAGTACATTTACACTCTTCTACAAGCTGAACACACCGACTACTTTACACTGGATCAGAGTGTCCTGTCTTCAGAGTCGTCCCATCAAAAGGTATAATAACATATTTACAAAAATATGAGGGGTGCACTCACTTTTGTGAGATACTGTAAGACTGTCTATCTATCTGTCTGTCTATTTCTCTGTCTGTCTATCTATCAATCTATCTATCTATTTCTCTGTCTATTTCTCTGACTATCTATCTATCTATCTATCTATCTATCTATCTATCTATCTATCTATCTATCTATCTATCTATTTCTCTGTCTGTCTATTTCTCTGTCTATCTATCTATCTATCTATCTATCTATTTCTCTGTCTGTCTATTTCTGTCTGTCTATCTATCTATCTATCTGTCTATTTCTCTGTCTTTCTATCTATCTATTTCTGTCTATCTATCTATCTATCTATTTCTCTGTCTGTCTATTTCTGTCTATCTATCTATCTATCTATCTATCTATCTATCTATCTATCTATCTGTCTGTCTGTCTATTTCTCTGTCTATCTATCTATCTATCTACTTCTGTTTATCTATCTATCTATTTCTCTGTCTGTCTATTTTTCTGTCTATCTACCTATCTATCTATCTCTGTCTATTTCTCTGTCTGTCTGTTTATTGCTCTCTCTGTCTGTCTCTCTATCTCTCTGTTTGTGTGTCTGTCTGTCTATCTATGTCTGTCTATCTCTGTTTGTATGTTTGTCTGTCTGTCTATCTATCTATCTACGTCTGTCTAACTCTCTGTCTGTGTATGTCTATCTATCTATTGTATAGTGTAGTTTAGATTTTCAGTATCAGTGACTGTGTTCAGAGAAAGGTTGATTTCTGTTTTTAAGACGAGTGTGAGTGTGAAGCTGGGATCGTTACTGCTGTTGGTGGAAGAATCACGAAATCTTCGCTGTTACAGCCAGTCATCAGGCTCGATCCTGGTGTGAGGAGTTTGTCTTTCAAGGCTTGTATATCGGTCGGCAGGAGCCGATTTCTGCAGAAACTGGCATTACTCAGCGGCAGGCGTGTGATGGAAGTGGAGGATATTAATCATTAGACGTATTAAAGCATGATAAAAGGCCCGGGTGTTATTTTATCGGAGGTGTGAGGACGGAGGGAGGGGGGGTGAGTGTAGCATCTGTCCTTCATCACAGCAGCTGTGCTCCTGCAGCCTAATGTGGCTGAGAACGAGCCGTGTTTGTGAATTTACAATGCCGACAACGATCATAATTATTCAAGGAAAAGAAAAAGTCTGCAGAAACCTGTTGGCTGCAGCTGATGTTTGTTTAGCAAGAGATAAATGTTCATTTATGATGTATTTAATGCAGTTTCGAAACAACAAGTCATTATTTGTTGAATTGGTTCTTTATAATGGTCATTGTTTGGTTTTTATAAATGTAGGGGAGTCAAAATGCGGCTTGATTATTGGTGTAGGCGATACTCTACAGGTCTTCAGGTTGGAGACAAGCTGAGAAGGTAAGAAGCTCAAAAAACATCACAAACACTGTCAGAAACCTGAGAGGTGATTAGTGTCACTGGTGTAAAAGTATTATTCTGAATGAACCAAAATAAAATAAACCAGCAGACCAATCAGAGACAATCTCAGTATTGTTGCAAGTAAAAATGACTGTTAGTCATTGTGAACACAGTGAAACACAACCAATGTGCAGCATGGTTGGTGTGGACGTGTCCAGAGGAGAGACGAGGAGTATATCAGGAGGAGGATGTTGAAGATGGAGCTGCAGGAAAGAGGAGAAGAGGAAGGACAAAGAGGAGGTTTATGGACGTGGTGAGAGAGGACATGCAGGTGGTTGGTTTGAAGGAGGAAGATGCAGAGGACCGGAAGAAATGGAGACGGTTGACCCACTGTGGTGACCCCTAAACGGGAGCAGCCGAAACATGAAGAAGAAGAAGAAGAAGAAGAAGAAGGAGAAGCAATGTACAGCATGGAAAGTCTTATATCCTTTTTACAAACTTTGGAAATGATAAGTCTGATATATAAAAATATCTAAAAATGATTTCAAATTGATTTATCCTTTTTTTTTTTGACAAATAACTAAATTTCTAATTTGCTGTCACGTGCTTCACGTGTTTTTGTAACAGTTATTATTGTGTGACAGCATTATTAAAACATCACAAATGCTAAAATTCATTTTTAACTCAAAAAAAGAAAAAGTGAAAGTGACTATTTGTCATTGTGAAACGCGGCACAGCATACCGTGATGGGGACGGTACCTTGCTCAAGGTTACTCCAGGGCAACTTACTGGTCTGGGATTTGAGCCAACAACCTGCTGATCCTAGAGCCTCCATTCAAGTGAAGTTCCACCTTAAAATCTCCTTACCTGGGAATCAAACCCAGACACATAAACCCATTATATTCATCTTTTTCTTCATCTTTTGTTTTCCTTTAGGCCATCCACAGAGACACCCCAAATAAATGAATAAATAAATAAATAAATAAATGTATGTTTTAATGAATTATCACATTCACCTTTACAGCCTTTAGCAGACTTGTGTGCAGATTCTGAAATAAAAATCATTTTTTCTTGAACTTATTGCTTTTAATTTTCACTTTTTGTCTTTCTCCAAGACACAGGGAGATAAAATGCCGCTGAGAAGTTTCCTCTCACATGGATTCAGTTGAAAGTAAGGTATGAATGAAAATGCAAGGAGGGCAGACACTTGGGTTCAGGTATCGGAACACTTGAATAGTAACGAAGCGTGAGCTCTTCGTTACTTCCCACCACTGTTCTGCTGCAGAATGTTTCTCCGGTTCCAGACTGAACAGGGATTGAAAAAATGCAAATCACTTGGCGGGAATAAAGGAGCACAAAACCCGAATGGTGATATGAAAGTCCTTCTCGCAAATGGGATTAACAATAGATAAGCGAGAGACGGCGCTCGCCGAGGCCGGAAGAAACAGGTGGCGTGACGTTCTTGTTAGACGAGTGGCAGTAATTTGGTTCTAAGATGAAAGAATCGTGGCTTTAAAGAGAATCTGCAGACACACTAAAGAAATCAAACGATGGCAATGTTCTCAGAGAGTTGGCACTTATGGACAAACGTGATCTTTCATAAAAAGTGAAGCTGGTGGTCACACGCATTAGCTTGTCGAGACAAGAAGATCTCCTTCGGCACAAAATTACTAGAAAGTAGTGGATTAAAACAAAGTGTTTCATGGGCCAAGAAGGGAAAGCTGTTACTTCTCATCCTCTCAAGAACTGTGGGCCAATCTGTGGGACAGTCTTATGACTGTGGCATAGAAAGAAAAGCAGTAAGGTACCGGACTGGAAAAATCAGAGAGGATCTTCTGAAAGTAGGGACATAATTGAAGACTCTGTGTTGAGAGCTGAATCTAACTAGACTGGAGACTGCCTGAGACTTGTCATGAATCTTCTTGAAGTTCTCTCCTACGACACCTCTTCTCCAGGACCTGCACTGCATCCCAGTGGCTACCGTTTGAAATTCTGAACATGACTCTTCTTGTTCCGTCAGGATGTCCAGTGGTCTTGTTCCGTCCAATACTGCTCGCCTTTAACCTCCTCAAAAAAAGAGGAAGACCTGAATCAAGACTCTTCTCATTTAAGGCTTCTCAGTGGTGGAAAGAACTTCCTCTTGTGATCAGAACTTTGAGTCCCATCTGTCCTCAAGTGTTGTCTGAAGACCCACCTGTTCCAGGAACACAGAGGGAACTAATCTTTCCTAAGCAGTCCCACATTTTTCTACACTTTCTTCTCCATTAATCGACAGTTGCCAATTTTTTCCAGGTAAAAGGAATGAAGATGAGAAGATGTACCTTGCTCTGGATAAGAGCGTCTGATAAATCCACGCAGTCCTCCTACATCCATCTTTGAGAGAAGTTTAACAAGGTTTACTCCCGTCTTTTGTCTTTTACATTTCAACTAACAGAGTCCAGGGAGCAACGATGGGGACAGAACCTTGCTCAAAGAAACCACAGGTTAACCTACTGGTCCTGGATTCGATCCTTCCAATCCCAGTGCCTAGTCCTTAACCCTTGTACAGGAAGGTGCAGGAAACGTTCTTGTCTTCAATGGTTTTCTCACAGCGCTACACGTTAGATGTCTCTGGAAGAAATAAAACATTAGCTCATGGTATCACCTCATTCCCTGCCTCACTTTTGTCTTTGGAGACAGTATGAAAAGCAGACAAGATGGTGGGACCCGTTGGACACTTAGAGCAATACATTTGTAAGGAGCAGGTCTGGATCCTCTCTTCCACTCCTCTCTCTGTTTATTCTGCTGTCTATTCTCTCTCTCCTCATCCCTCAATGTGTACGACTGGTTAAAGATCCCGTCCACAGGGACAGCACTGTTTACACTGTGTCTCTGAAAGCACAGCCAAAGAGAAAGGGGGGTAGGGAGAAAGAGGAGGGGAGGGTGGGGAGAAGGAGAGAGAGGGATAAACAGAGACACAGAGACAGAAAAAGCGAGAGAAACCATTTAATGACCAACTACAGACTCTACTATCAGCTTAGAACCTTTTAATGAACAACTACAGACTCTACTATCAGCTTCAAACCTTTTGATGATCAACTACAGATTCTACTATCAGCTTCAAACCTTTTAATGAACAACTACAGACTCTACTATCAGCTTCAAACCTTTTAATGATCAACTACAGACTCTACTATCAGCTTCAAACCTTTTAATGATCAACTACAGACTCTACTATCAGCTTCAAACCTTTTAATGAACAACTACAGACTCTACTATCAGCTTCAAACCTTTTAATGATCAACTACAGACTCTACTATCAGCTGGAACAGGTTTGGGATGACGATGCTGTTAAAAGTACTAAAGAACTGATTTTGAACTTTGTGATCCTCCAGCAGAGTTACAGAATCTCCTGTCTGATACAGGAATGCGAACAATGGGACAGAACAGGGCTTGACTGGCACATTACATGATGTTAGCCAATGATTCTTCACCTGCATTAGATTTCTGATAGCTATAGATTCCTGAGGCGCTTGTTTTTTGATCACTGCATTTGATCCTTTTTTCTGCCTCTTGGATGTCCATCAGACATCAAGCAGGTGAAATCTCTGAACCTGTTGGCGAGTTTAAGCCCTATTGTTTGGAAAAATTTCTGTGGTCACAACTGGCAGTGAGTAAAGTGAGCTAAAGCCAATCAGGTCCTACAGGATGTCAGTCAGTCAGTCAGTCATTGTCTGCCGCTTGTCCCAAGCGGGGTCGCAGGGGGGGGGCTGGAGTCCATCCCAGCTCACACAGGGCGAAGGATGGGGGACACACCCTGGACAGGTCGCCAGCCCATCGCAGGGAGCCTACAGGATGTTAATACTCTCTCTTTTTCATTTCCATTTCTTGTTCCTTTTTTTTTTTTTTTTTCACTCTCATCTCTCAATTCCATTTCTGGATGAAGGTAAAACACTTTCTGGTGAACAGTATCACCTCACTTCTGTCTCACTTCTCAAATGTGTTTTGAAGTCAAGGGTCAATCAAAATCAGACTGGAGGTAGTGTCTTCTTGGTGAAAGATCTGGGACCCATGTCATTGATCACTAAACCACACACACTTCCAGACCCCTCTTTACAGACAGGGAGTGGATGATTGCGGATGCTGCTAACATCTGTCCACATCTGGTGGTCCAAGGCTTTAGATACCTCGATGATGTGAAGGCAGGTTTCAGGCATCCTGCTTTGTTTTCTGCTTCTGTTATGATGTTGTGAACCCATGATTTTCTTAAGATACTCAAGAAAATGGACACGGGAACTGTACAAGAACAATATCTTCACAAGAACCAGGGGGCCTGAAGTGAAAGTGAGCACTCAGTGAACCACAACAAAAATCAGCCTCTGTGTTTAACCCACACACACCATCCAGCAGGAGGCAGACATATCCATCACCCGGTGAGCAGTGATGGGGATGGTACTTTGCTCAAGAGTACTTCACAGCAATCTATTGGTCCAGGGTTCGAACCCAAGACCTGCCTCCCTAACCGCTAGGCCATGGCTGCCCCATTTGGGACTCATCACACATGTGCATATAGGAAGGTTTAATTGAAAAAAATAAGCCAATTAAGACCACACCAGGCAACTGGAGAGAACTCTCATCTTTGGGCTCTTGTTTCTTTATTTACTTGTTGCTTTTTTCCTTCTTTCCAAACCTTTAGCACATGTCAAAAGCAGCAATTATCACAAGAAGACTCTTCTCCCGTTTGTTGATACATCACAGCCTCTCAGATTTTCCGCTGAAGTGACAGAGAGTTGCATTGGTGTGTTTTGTGGAAGCTCTCTCCATCTGCGCAAGGCTGCTGGAGGGAGTATTATTTCTGGCCCATTAGGAGGCATTTGTAGCCCTTCTATTACAGTATAAAGTATTTATGCAGGTGAAAAGCTCAGAGTGAATGGAGAGATCAGCAGATCTGCTGCTCGGCCTCGGTCAGCTCTCTCTCCCTTTCCCTGCTCCAATGGCTTGATGTTTGTAATTTGCTGGGTTTTAGGGTTGAATTTTTTTTCCTGACAGTTTTAATTTATAATCCTTCACTGTAGCCCAATATAATCTGGGCCAACTTGACTGCATCTCAAAGCAAAGAGAAAGGAAACCAAAAAAAATGGAACAAAACCTGAAGTACTCCTGAAATCACTCAGAGTTAGAAACAAAACAACAATGTAGTAAACACAGTGGACACTCGACAAACATAAAGCTGCCTACAATTACTGGGAAATCCTGAAGTGGAGGGATTACAATAAACACACACTGCTGAACACACTGAGGAGGATGCAGGACTAAAGGTTGATGCAAGAACTAAAGCAATACAAAAACACATGGACGGAAGGCACAGAAAAATAAAGACGCAAGGACACACTGCCCGAGGACAAGACGGGCAAACCCTTACAAAACCCGGCTGAAATAAATGAGTCTATAACTGGCCTTAAGGACTCATTTCTAAAACCAAGTACAGACCCACAAAATTTGATGTGAACCCAACTGAACCCTATGTAATTTAACCGACTGTTTAAACCGACCCTCGAAATTCTGTGTGAACTGCACTGTAGACTGAAAAAAGTCTGGTGGAAGCAACTCTAGACCCACAAAATTATTTCTGAACTGACTGCAGCTCTACAAAATTCTGTTAGAACCAAACACAGAACCTCAAAATTGTGTCAAAACCAGCAGAAGCTCCACAAATTTCTGTCAGAACTGACAGCAGCTCTACAAAATTCTGTTTGAACCAAAAACAGACCCACAAAAATCTGTCTGAACCGGCTTTGGCCCAAAGGAAGCTCTCTGCAATCCAGCTGCAGTCACACAAGTTTCTCTGAGCCAACTGAAGCTCCAGGACTCTGGACCCGACCCAGCTTGCACCCAGCAAAATCCTTTCTGGGCCCGACTGTAAACTTAAAAAGGTCCCTCTGGACCAAAGTAGTCCACTTCTGTCTGCACCAAAAACTCTTTCTGAAGCAAACTAAGGCATGCAATCGCTTTTCTCATTTCTGTTTCTGGTTGACTTTCTTAGGTAGAGTCATTAAGTCAGGGCAACATGATCCCTTCATCATTTAGCCTTTTTGCTCACTCCAGTGGCTAATTGTACCATGAAATGAGACCAGCTATGTTATACTAAGCTACAGCTAAGAAGATGATGAAAAAGACAGACGGATGGGGGAGCTGGAGATGTCCGAGGTAAAGATGCTGAGATTTGCATCATGCCTAGTGAGGATTAACAGGATTCGGGATACGTTTATTAGAAGGACAGCTAAGGAGGACAATTTGGAGACAAAATAAGAGACGTGAGACTGCATTGGTTTGGACACGTCCAGAGAGAAGGATGTTGAGGATGGAGCTGCCAGGAAAGAGGAGAGGAAGGACAAAGAGGAGGTTTGTGTGACAGAGGACATGCTGGTGGCCGGTTTGAAGGTAGAAGATGCAGAGGACAGACAGACATGGAGACAGATGATTTGGTGGGGAGACTCCTAATGGGAGCAGCAGAAAGAAGAAGAGGTGGTTAAAATCTCGAGCATGGTTTCAGGACTCTATGTTGTATGTATGTAGTGCATGACCTAAGATATCTATTCCACACTTTCGAGAAGCGATTTTAAACTTCTGAAGGAGCTCACGAGGCTCTTCAGCCCAGCCGTTCACTCTCCTCTGTCATTATCATTCTTTCTCTGGGTTAAGATTATATGACAACAGCATCAGGCAACAAAGAAAGATCGACCTGGGCTGCGCCGTGCAAAAGCAATTTAACGTAGAGATTTCACGGTGTGTTTTATTCTTCTCTTACATGCTGGTGTGCCTGCACTGTATCACTCCAGCACAAAGGCAACAGATTGGAGGATATTTAATCTGGCCGTACTGATCGTGGAGAAGAAACTCGTAGACTTACTACTTTAGGAATTCTTCAGGTCTGCATGGCAGAGCCGAACCAGTCTCAAGGTTGAAGCCTTCACCGGTTGTTGAGGTTTCTGGTCTCCACATGGAGGCGTGGGTTCAAATCACACTCCTGACAGTCTAAAGGACAGTGGTGGACTAATGTTAAGGTCGTTGGTTCACTTGGTTGCCCTGAGGTACCCTTGGGCAAGGTACTGTCCCCATTATTGCTCCCTGGGTGCTGGATATGGCTGCTGCACTGGGTTAAATGCACTTCACTTCTTGAAATAATCACTTTTTAGCAAGGTCACTGATAGACACTCCATGACTCATGTATCAACGTGAAGATACTTTACCTTTCCTTTCAAATTCCAAATGAATCCCTGAACATTTGTTGGTGTTTAGTCAACGGTTGGGAAAATCCAGCAAGAAAGAAATCAGATTCACATTTAAAGACACAAACAACATTTGTGTTTTGGGTTTGCTTTTTCTAATTCAAAGGGACGAAGTCCTGAGGGAGCAAACCTTTTGTCACCTTCCTTCTTAGAAAGCGCTGGATTCAGCGGCTCATTTAAAGTAGATTAAACACAAACAAGTGTATATTTCCCTCGTAAAGCCAATTAAAGGCTGTGCCCAAAAGAAGGGCATTATTATGGCACTAAAGTGTGTCCTGCTGTGATCTGTGCAAGATCAGAAGCGTGTTGAGATGAATGCTGCATGGCCTCTGGCTTTCAGAATACTTTCAGACTCGCTTTTTGTGTGGAGGAGACAAAGGCTAATGAATGAAAGTGCTCGGGTTGCTGCTTGAACCTTCTACGTTAAAACCTTTGTGTTTTCGTGAACCTGTAATTGCTCAAAGATGCCTTAAGCATGATATCGTTTTACTCTTTATTTGAACTTTAGATCAGATCTGAGTACATACACTAAAGTGAAAGTGACTATTCTCGTCATTGTGAAACACGGAACAGCACAGGAGGGCACAACTATTTAAAACACCCAGGGGGCAGTGATGGGGACGATACCTTGCTCAAGGGTACTTCCGGGCAACTGGTCTGGGATTCGAACCTACAGCCTTCTGATCCTGGAGTCAGATATTAATATCCATCCATCCATCCATCCATCCATTTCCTGCCGCTTGTCCCAAACGGGGTCGCGGGGGAGTGCTGGTGTCCAATCCAGCGCACACAGGGCGAGGACGGGGGACGCACCCTGGACAGGTCGCCAGCCCATCGCAGGGAAGATATTAATATAATACTATAATATTTCCATCTGACTGCTGGTCAGGACGGCTGGTCAGGAGTAACATAAGGGTTTCTAAAGAGGTTTCACCAAAAGCCCTAAAGCCTTGACCCTCCACCATGGATACTAATTTTACTCCCTCAGTGTTTTTCTAAAGGTGGAGTCATGAACACTGACCCACTGAGGAGTCCTGCAGCTCCTTGCATGTTCTTCTAGGTTCTTCTGTGACTCAGAGATGACTTCTTTGAGCTCTTGTAGGGCTGGCAACTTTATGCTTTATGTTTAACAGTGTTCTGGTGTTTCAGCCGGAGAACCAGGTTTGGAGAAAATAATGATTTGGCCTTTTTAATGCTGAGGCAGTGACTCTATTTCTGCCTTTGAATCCACTCTCCTCCCAAGGATTTTTTTCCGTTGTTTTGTTCTTGTGTTCTCCAAAAATATTGGAGTTAAAGTTTTAATTCTTAATATCTCTGGTTCAGAAACCCAGTGGGAGGATTTAAGGTGGAGCTCCTTTGAACAAAGGCTTGCAGATTTACCAGTGTTCCATGTTGTCTCCATTTGTAGAGAACGGCCTCGTAGAGGTTCAATGGAGTCCCAGAGTTTGAGAAACTGAAACCCAAAATTTGAGGACATCATAGCCCTTATATATTTCAATCACTTTTTTCTCAGCTCTTTCTCTCCATTTCTTCTGAGTGAGGTTGTTGTATGTCAGTATGATGTAGCTGATCAGGAGTTCAGGCGGCAGAGCAATCTGATGATAGTCGGTTTGATTCAGAAGACAGTCGACTCAGACGGTGGTCCAGCCTCACAGTGATTGATGGACTTGGCTGGGAGGTCTTTCCTTTCAGGAAATACATAAGGTGTCCACCGGTTCTGGAGTCTATCCCAGCTCTCACAGGGAGAAGGGTGAGACACACCCTGGACAGGCCGCCAGTTCATCACAGATCAGACACACAGACAAACATTCTCACACCAAGGACACACCCTAGGGGACAATTTATCATCTCCAGTCCACCTCACGTGCAGGTTTTTAGACGGTGGGAGGAAAAGTGAAAGTGACTATTCTCGTCACAGTGAGACACAACGAAATTACACCCCTGCATCTGACCCAGACACGTACAGCAGGGGGCAGCTACTGAAACCACCAAGGGAGCAGTGATGGGGACAGTACTATGCTCAAGGGTACCTCAATCTTCCGATCCTGGGGTTTCGTCCCTAAACTGCTAGGCCGCTGCTGCCCCGAAGGTCCTGGAGGAACCACACACAGACATGGGGACAACGTGTCCTCTCCACACAGAAAAAATCCAGACTGTCCCACATGGACATCAAACCCAGGACCTTCTCTCTCTGAGGCAACAGCGCCTCACGGGATGCCGACTGTGACTTTAAAGAGTGCAGTAAAGTGCGTTTTGTTGTTTATTGCTATGAAACTGCAATTATATAGAGATCAGAAACGTATTGTGTCAGAAATAAAAGCAGAGGTGGGGACGAGTAAATACCTTTTCACAGCACTGTACTCATAGATGCCTGCTGTCGACGCTCGTGAGTTGCAGCTGAAGAGTAAATTGTGCCGATATGTGGCTGAAAATTCGGGATTAATGAAAGCTTCATAGTTTGACATGTGGTGGCAGGGGATTCCCTCGCAGCATGTCTCTCATCACAGTAATTGTTTATCATCCTGCGATCTGCTTTTCCACGGTGGGATTCATATCTCACTTTTTGCCAGAATCGCACAGATAACTCACGTCAGCCGTGCCGGAGAATTGCAGCGCATTAAGTATATTTACTACCGACTGCTCTGCAAAGGGAAAAGGACGTTTGGGGTATTCAAACGCTAAATTTCAATCAAGATACAGCAGATAGGGCAGGGATATATTTTCCCGTCCCACGAGGAGTTGCTCTTGTGTCTTCCTTATATGAACGGTGGCATTTTTATGCTGTATGCTTTATGGCGTTCTTGTGCAGAGCAGGTTTGGAGAAAATAATGACTTGGCCTTTTTAATGCTGAGGCAGTGACTCTATTTCTGCCTTTTAATCCAGTCTTCTCCCAGAGAGGTTTATTATTTCAGCTGTTGTTGCACTTTGTACTTGGATGAAAGTGAAAGTGAAAGTATTAGTCATCATGAGCACACGGTGAAATAAAAAAAGGAAAAACACATCCTCTGTATTTGACCCACACACCGTCCAGCAGGGGGCACCATATCCAGCACTCAGGGAGCTGTGATGGGGACGATATCTTGATCAAGGGAACCTCAGGACAACCGACTGATCTGGGATTCGAACCCACGACCTTCTGATCCTGAGGCCTCGTAGCCCACAGATCATCTTACACACATTTTTTTGTAAAGAAAAACGTGCATATGATGTTTAAAACAGTGCACGTGTTGCATTTATTAAGCTTGAATTCTTAGCACATTTCCAATCCATCACCCGTTGGCATTTATTCTTAATTGTTTAATTATCTGCTGAGAAAGAGAAAATAAAACAATGTTAACATGAATGATGAGAGGTTGCTAATGAGTGCTTTGTCTCACTTATGTCATGGAATAAAAAGAACTTTAAAAATGTATGTTTGGCTCCAAATGCTGCAGAAAACATACAATGACTTTATTCATTGATTTTCCTCCATTAGAAACGTACTTACTGAGAAAACGCTGACGTGTTCAATATTTATTTTCTCTGCTGTATATGTACAGTTGGAGACGGTGGTGCTGATGAAGACAGGCGGTGGAGCTGGAGGTGGCAGAGTTAACACAACCCCACCCTCCTCTGGGGCAAAACGCGATCAGAACTGCGAATGAGACGAATGGATCAGCAGCTGTTTGATCAGGGTTAGCGTGGCAAGCTAATTGCAGTCTTCCAGCCTACACGAGGCCATCTGTCTGAGAACAATCCCGCCACACCACATTACATTAAACAACGTCATGTTACATCATGAAACGCTTCTTATTCAGATGAGAGACAGAAAATTAGGAGCCTAATTAGAGCCCCTCCTGAGAAAAAGATTAGGGACAGATTTGCTTCAGATTTTCTTTTTTTTAGCTTTCTCCTCGTTTGGCCCTAAAGCCGTGTGCTGTGAATATGCCGCTTTTAGGAATGCACTTGTCGGTCTTGGCTTCCTCCTTGATCATAGAAACATTCTTTCATCCTTTCTGGATCCTCTCCCACGCTGCTTTGCTTTCCACCAGACATGAATATCTGACTGTGACACCTGCATCTGTGTCTCTTCCACAGAGTGATCCACACGGGCTAATTTACATTCCTTTACCCCTCCATCCGACATCCCTCGCCCCACCTTGCAGGCGTACAGTTGGAGATCCTGGAGGGCCGCCGTCCAGCACAGTTTAGTTAAAACACCCTCACTAAACCTGGCAGGTGAGTCCGAGCAGGAAGATCACCAAGCTGTGATGGGTTCTCCAGTCTTGGAGCTGAGAGTTGGGGTTCCTGTGGCCACTTAAAGGGGTCAGTTTCTGACTCCAGAGCTTTACTGGCCTAGAAACGTTGAAAATTCTAACCTAGCGGTGAAACTGATGCATGTATTAACTTCACCACTGGGACTCTTACCAGCACTGTTTGCACTACCATCACATTTACATTTAAATTTACGGCATTTATCAGACGCTCTAATCCAGAGCAACTTCCATGTCCTAATTATGGACAGTCCACCTGGAGACACAGTGGTGGTAGTGCCAGAGGTGGGATTTGAACCAGGGACCTCTTGAGCTATAGGTCCATAGGCAATCTTAACCCTACCACTAGACCACCACCACCCTTACTTTTACATTTATGACATTTAGCAGACGATCTTATCCAGAGTGACATCCATCAGAGCATCGTAGTTCACATCTGTTCTTCATTCCTGTAACTTTAAATCCACAAATGATGATCAACTATTTGTTAGATAAATAAAGCACAAACCCTCTACAATCTCTACACCAACTTAACCCAGAAATTTGAGCTCAAGTACAGGAAGGTTCTTTTTTGGATAGAAAAATGTGGAAAAAGCTTAAAGGTAGGGCTAGTTATGAAATAAGTAAGTCCTCTAGAAGTTCCTTAAACAGGATGATGCTTGAAGCCAGAAGGAACTCAACATTTCTGAAAACAGAACAGCAATTCATTCCACTGAGGAACCAAAACTCAGAAGAGTCTCAAAGCAGATCTTCCTCTTCTATTGAGGAGAGGAGTTTCAAGGTGAGCAGTGCTGGGTGACCTGAGGGGACGAGTAGAGACATGATGTTTGATCAGTGCCGTCAAAGAAGATGTCCATTCGTTAACTTGCTGTCAACCATTCAGGATTTGAACCTGCAGCCACAGGGAGTCAGTGCAGGTCCCATAGCAGCAGTGTAGAGTCCAAATTAAGGAAGGTAGATAACAGGTTTTGCAGCAGTTTCAGGTTCAGTTAGAATGTTCTTGTTGCCTTCAATGGAAGATCCACCAGTAGGCAGTTACAGTGTCCAGTTTGGAGATGATCACATCACCACTACCACAAACGTTCTAAGAATAGACCATCACTAAAATAAGATCTGGTCAACTTAGTCCTGAGGTCAGAACCTAATGAGTGGTGACTCATTAACGAGTCTGTACCTGTGAATGAATCCAGATTTAAACCCATTCAAACCACATTTTGTGAAGGTCCCCCTTTACTGACCGATGAAGTTGACCAGCAGCATCATCTTTGTGTCAGGATTCCTTGTCCATGTGTCTTTGTTATATTTGCCATGTTTTGTCCAGGACAGTCTAGTCCTCCCCCTTGTTTATGTCCATGCCCTCCCCTTGTCCTGCCCCAGCACACCTGATTCGTGCTCCTGTCTCCGCCTTTGTCCCAGGTGTTATATGTTTAGTCTTGTTATTTAGACCCATGTGATTGGTTTAATGGTGGCTGGTTCATAATCCTGATGTCTCTGTCCTCGGTGCAGTCTAGTTGGTTTGGTTTGGTTTGGTTTGGTTTGGTTTGGTTTGTCTAATCTAATAATGTCAGCCCTTGTCTCCCAATCAAGTCCTGTGAATTATGAAGTTTGGCCACCATGGATCAGGTTAGGCAGTTGCCTAGCCATCACATTGACACTCACACACTCATTTATTTTTCCTGCTTGCAGCACTTCTGACTGTTCATTAAAGGAATAATATCTCCAACCACAGGAGATACAAACCATCAAAGTTCACCTCTCCTGCCAGTTGCTTTAATGTTGTGGCCGATGGTGGAGATATCCTCGGTCTGGGTTGTTCAAGAGTTGAGCGGTTCAAGGTAAGGGATTCCCATAAAATGGACGATGTGTGTGTGTGTGTGTGTGTGAGAGTCTATCAGATCCAGGGCTTTCAGGCTGATGCTTTCGATTTACCCCACCTCACAAATCCACCAAAGGATCATGACTACATGTTGTTATGTACCAGGAGGGTCTAAGCTGAGCTCAGTTTGGTGATTTCTGTCCTCTAACACCCCTCTCAGAACTGATCACGCACTGCTGAGGGGAACTGGGTGAGTTTGAGCAGAAGCAGAACAGGATTAGAGCCCTCCAGGACCAAGCTGCCCACCTCGGGCATGCGCTTGTCCTTTTTCATATATGCTGGTCTGCTTAACCCAGTTTGAATCTGCAGTGTGTACTTTGACCCATTTTTGTGACTAATTGTGGAGCGATTTTAATCCATTCTGAATTTGGAGATGGTTTTGATCCAGGATAAATTTAAAGTGAGTCTATTTACAATCTAGTGATAATTATCCATCCATCCATCCATTTTCTGCCGCTTGTCCCAAACGGGGTCGCGGGGGAGTGCTGGAGTCCAACCCAGCGCACACGGGGTAGGCGAAGGACGGGGGACGCACCCTGGACAGGTCGCCAGCCCATCGGAGGAGCGAGACGGGGACGGCACCTTGCTCAAGGGTACCTCAGGGCAACCTGTTGGGAAGGGGTTCGAACCCCTGATCCTCCGATCATGTGGCCGACACCCGACCCACTAGGCCACCGCTGCCCGTGATAATTATCAAGACCTTTAAATCCAGTAGGAGTCTACAGTTTGTGTAGATTTTAGACTCTGGTAGGAATAGATGCAGAGTTGTTTTGAACCAGTATGAATAAACTATGTAGTCCAAATCTTCTCCTTCTTTTGGCCACACCCATTTAGGTGTCTCCACAGTGGCTTGTCTGACTCCTGTCCTCTGCATTTTCTTTCATACTGTCCCCCTGCATGTCCTCTCACTACATCCATTAACCACCTCTTTGTCCTGCCTCTTCTCCTCTTTCCTGGCCGCTCCATCCTCAACATCCTTCTCCTGATATACTTGTCTCTTCTCTGGACATGTCTTAAACCAACAGTCTCGCTTCTCTCACATTGTCAAACCATCCAATCTGAGCTGTCTCATTAATGTTGTCGTTCTTAATCCTGTCCATCCATGTCCCTCCAGATGCTGAACTTCTTTGCATCTTTCTCCTGATGCTCCTCGTCTCTCTGGACATGTCCAAACCAATATGCAGTCCTGTTCTAATCCACTCAATCTAAAGCAGGAATAATGCTTCTGATTTCTGTGAAAGTTTGGAGAATTTTGTTAAACCAAGCCAGTCTTGCATCGAAGCGTATTTGTGTAGAGTCTATCTGGCTACTGATCTGTGACCCCTGACCCCAGAGCAGGAGTTATGGGATAAACAACAGTCCGCGATCTGTCAGAAGAGATGAGTGTGGAGGACGATTCTGCTGAGATGGCCAAAGTTCTCGCCGACATTGATTAAGCAATATTTTTCCCAGCTGGACAGGAAAAAGAGGGAAATATATCTGTGCTTTCACGCCCGACGCCCCTGCCATTCACCTCGGGTTTAAAAACGATGAGTTATTTTAATTTACAAGGCCTTGCATCTCTCCTCCTTGCTGTCTTTCTCTCCCATCTTTGAAGATTCACAGCAAAATCCAGCAATCATGATGTGCAATTAGTGGGATTCGGGGATTTCTGTATTTTTGCACATACTCTTAATTAGTTTTAGCTTAAACGCTGATGTGCATTTGACGGTTCGTCTGTGAAGCAACAGCTCCCACACAAAAATAAATTAATTCCACTGACTGAAATTGCGTCGTGATGTTTCCTCTGTGATGCTCCACCTGCAGATGTGAAAAGCAGAAGCAGTGTGGATGGAAGCACAGGAGTAGTTTTTCTTCTGTAAAAGAGAGAGGAGAGGGATGTGATTTTTAATAGGAGCCACATACTCCCTGTGATGTATCCTGAGATGCTGCAGAGAATGATGGAAATGCAGAATCCTCCAATTCTATGTGACCCTGTGAAATCCAATATATCCACGTGTTATTAAACTCCCAGCGTGGAGAGAGGATGCGACAATTTTATCAAGTAATCTCTTATTTGGCTGTGGATATATTGGTACCACCTGAGAGCCCTCCGCCGCTCTCCTCGTCACAGATATGAGGTCAAACCTCGAGGGTCTCTCCAGCAGAAATCGATTGACCCTGGAGACGGGGACTAAATGAGTCAATCGGCTGTGATTTAACCCCTAGAAGTGTAGAGTGATCGGCCCCTTGAAGGCCCAGGGGGTGCAGCAATCTGGCCAACGCCTCAGTTCCCTTCCTGTTCCTGTCTTGGTGTACCTGTTATGGGTTGCTTCCCTTTTGCAACATCCCAGTTGGTCAGTCACTTTCCCAGATCTCCAAAAAGTGACAATTCATAAACTAGACAGTCATGGTCACAGTATTATAAATGTAGAATTTGGAACATCATAAGTCGCAAAATTGGGGAACTTGACGCTTATGTCTGGCTCATTCAAAGCATGAACAGAACTGCAGAAGTCAATTCCTCAAATTTCCAGGCATGTCAAGTGACTGGAGTTGCCCACCTTGTGACTAAAGCCAGGAGGACGGAAACTACAGTTTCAGAGAAAAATAGCTAGGAGTTCTTTACTCTGGTTTGGACGGAGTGTCCTGTCGGTCCAGTGTCAGTAGGAAGCTCCTGATGGGAGTTTGTATCTGAACTAGTGGCTGTCTGGAATCATTTTTCTGGCTCTGGTCCTACATTGGTGGGTGTAGAAGTCAGTAGCGCAGTCCTAATGGCTCCTTCTGCTGAATTCAGCACTCCAGACCAGGCGTGACTCCTTGTCAGCTCCCCACAACACCAAGTTAGAAAGCTCTTAGTGATACCATGCAGGAACCTGAACCTGGCCTGGTGTTGCTGGTGTGCCCTAAGTCTGGTCCAGCAAGTTAATCTGATCATTTAATATTGATGAGAAAGAACAGGCTGTTAGGGTGTGTGTAGTCAAAGGAAGGACTTCTGTGACATGGACCCATGAAGATAAACTGTAGCTGCAGTGCTGCTTCATTGTAAAATCAAAGACCATAGCTTTGGTGATGTTTTGGGGGAGATTGTGCAATGAGGATCACCTCTTTGAAGCAGGCTCTTGTGGGACATTGCTGGCCAAGTGGTTAAGGACTAGGCCCCATGATCAGAAGGTCATGGGTTTGAGTCCAAGAGAAGTAGGTTTGTAGAGATATGGTGTTGAGGGTTTTACTGCACACAATTCCCTTACCTTCCAGGTGTGACAGGGTGGTGTGAAGCTTTACAGAATCCAGTCTGAACCTCTAGGGAGTTGAAAAACTCTCCAAAACTGGAGGAAGAATGTCAGGAGGAACCGAGACTCAGAAAGAGAACCCAACCTCCGCTGGTCCACACCAGATCAAGAAGGAAAAGAAATGCTGTCACTACAAAGAGTGCAATATTACAGATTTAAGCACTGGTGTCTGAAAAGTGATTGTTCATTAAGAGGTTTCAAGCTGATGGTAGTCTGCAGTTAGTTGCAAAAATACAACTGCAGTGAATAAAGGAATTAGGAAGACTACGAGCACTTTACTAAAAGACCTGGACCGGGAGCTAAACCGCTCACTTTAGGAAGTGAAGTTGCTCTTCTCTCCTTTTATTTTTGAAGGATTCTGGTTTAAATTAAAGCACCGACTCAGTGAAACAGTCCAGGAGCTGAATCAGCGCAACAGAATGAAATTCAACCCAGAAAAAGAGACGGAAGCAAAAATGGTAATGACTAGAATGGAATGGAGGAAAATGAGGATTACTTGAAGTATTAATTTTTGAAACGCTATAATAAATCCATGACACTTACAAATAAGTATACCAGTTAAAATAAATGAATGCACAGTTTGCATAAATGAATAATTCACAGTAACCGAGAACTGAGTCATTCACACAGAAATCGACCACATTTATTACATTCCTGTCAAACTTGGGGGACCAGGGACGGCTGGGTGTCACCCTACAGTGAGAACGTCCTGGGTTTGATTCCCAGATGGGACGCTCCACGTCCTTTCTGTGTGGAGTGGACATGTCCTTGTGTCGATTTGTTTCTGCCAGGAGCTCCAGTTTCTTCCCATCTAAAAACATGTCAGGAGGACGTAAGATGCTAAATTGTCCCTCCCTAGTGTGTGTTTGAGTGCTTGACATGCAGTGGACCAACCAGTCCAGGGTGTCCCCCACCTTTCACCCTGTGACACCTGGGATGGACTCCAGCACTGCCCACATCCCAGATCAGCACAAGTGGCTCAGAAAATGAATGCATGGCTGGGGTCATTTCATGGTTTGGTAATAATGTGGGATGAAAGGATCCATTCCGGTCAGGAATTGTTTGATGTTTGATTTGGATGGATTGGAT
Organism: Hepsetus odoe; assembly: GCA_017165825.1. Taxonomy (NCBI): domain Eukaryota; kingdom Metazoa; phylum Chordata; class Actinopteri; order Characiformes; family Hepsetidae; genus Hepsetus; species Hepsetus odoe. The sequence goes on from CM029369.1 coordinate 1,542,626, forward strand.
ACTTGTGAGCAGAAAATGAGCAGCAGCTAAAATTGTGTGTAATACTTGAATAGAAATAAACAATCCAAAAAATCAGCGCGACTGAAATGGAGAAAGAACACAAGAACAGATTCAAGAGTCAGAAGCGATGTTTAATGATAAATGAACCTGTTTAATAACACAGATGGAGGGATAGACGCTCTCTGAATGACCTGGTTTACACCTTTTAATTATTGTATTTTGCATTCATTCATGCAAATTAGAAATCGGTCCGTTTGCAGTGAAAAGTAATTTAATTATGTTCTATTTTAAATGTTAACACTTTGAATTATTCATATTTTCAATATTCCATTTTAGTCATTTCTGTTTAGCTCCTGTCTCCAATTTGGATTAAGTTTGAATTTTTTTTTTTTTTTTTTTTTTTTTTTTTTTAAATGCCGATTCAGCTCCTGTGTTGCTCACCTTTTTAGCTTGGAAAATAAATGAACAAAGCAAACTAGAATATCTCACTTCATTTTAATCCCACACTATAAAATAGAATTATACTTCGACTCTTTAAAATTCAGTGTTTATATAATAGACTACTGAAATAACCTAATGCTATATAAACCCTTATAATGGGGGCAGCGGTGGCCTAGTGGTTAGGGCGTTAGCCACATGATCGGGGGTTCGAACCCCTTCCCAAAAGTTTGAGCAAGGTGCCGTCCCCATCACTGCTCCCCGGGTGCTTTCAATAGCTGCCCACTGCTGCATGATGTTTGAGTGTGCATGGGTTAAAAACAGAGGTCCAATTTCGTTGTGGTTCATTGTCTGCTGTGCTTTGACCTTGCAATGGCAAGGGTTGTCACTTTCACTTTAACTCCCATTGTAAAAATTCACACACCGTCCAGCAGGGGGCAGCCATATCCATCACCTGGGGAGCAGTGATACCTTGATCACAGGTACCTCAGGGATACCTACTGGTCTGGGATTCAAACCCAAAACCTTCCGATCCTGGGGACGAGTCCCTAAACACTAGGACTACACTGTCCTTTTTTTCAATGTTCTGGGTCCAGCAAATTTAAAAGCTTGACTAGAAAGTATTTTTTTTTTTCCTTTTGTTTAAAATGTATTAAATGTAAGAAGATGCAGCAGATGCTCCAGGTTCCAACTTTGGTGCTCTTGTCATAATCCAACATCTTTCACCAATCATCATGTGAACTACTAGTGCTCATATCTAACATCAAACGCTATGTTCTTCTGTCTGCACTCGTGATTCTATGTTCGTGGAGCACCATGTTCCTGGAGGAACGTTGTTTCCTTTCACATATATATTCACATTTACGGCACTCGGCTGACGCTTTTATCCCGAGCAACTTAAATGTATTAATTACTGGGACAGTCCCCCCTGGAGACACTTGGGGTTCAGGGTTTTGCTCAGGAACCCAATGATGGTAGTGGATTCAAACAAAATGGGATTATTTAACAGCAGTTCAGGCAAGATATTTACGGAGCTGAAGGTCAACAGTATTTACCTGCAATGTTACCAAGCAATTTTTATTTTTTATTTTTTGATTCCTATCACAGCAGAAAGTCCTGCCTTGTTATTTCAAAAGTATTTTTGTGTTTGTTAGGGTAAAATTGTCATCAGGAAGTCAAAACTGTTTATCTAAGCAGAAAACGATCACCAAAAAAAGCTGAATATGTGGAACATGCACATCAATGTTACTTCCAGGGACTCCTTTCTTCTGAAAATAACCTCTGGGAGAATAAATGTGGCTCTTAATGGGAAATCTCTTCATCACTCACCAGGAGGACGTTTCAGGCTGAAAAGGGTGATTTCCCTGCACCCTGGGGATCTGGAAATAACCTTTTCCTTTGGGCACATTTTGAATTTCGGTGATGTAATCAAAGCCGTCACAGCTTTGGCTGCTGCGCTGGAGGTTTTACTGTGTCCCCCCATTGCAGATATCAGAATAACGGCAGGGTGATTAGTCTTGCTGCCAATAAAGTTAGACAACAGCTGCAACCACTCAGAGAAAAGTAATCAAAGCTAATTTGCTCACCTCCAACGGGTGTTGTTTATTTCGAGCGGTGTTTGAGATGCTGGTGAGGACGGCCTGCAGCGAGAACAGCCTGAAGCAACGGTAACCTTCACAGCCAGTAAATAACGGCAGGCAGCCTCCTTCGTTTTCACAACTTTCTTGTATTTAAACTACTCACCCATAAACTAATCACCATCCTGATCATCTGGAATCATCTGCACCTGTTCCTTCACTGCTTCATGTCTTCAGTTAGACGCTTTGTTCTGCTTGAAGGTTCAGACGTAGATCACTGTGTGGATTAACCAACACAGAACTATCAAACTGCTCAGGTACAGAGACTGGACTGAACATGAGAGACAACAACACTGTCCTTCAGGAAGATCTGGAGAACTGCTCAGGTACAGAGACTGGACTGAACATGAGAGACAACAACACTGTCCTTCAGGAAGATCTGGAGAACTGTTCAACAAGACATTAATTTCATGGGAGACCATTGTTGGCTATTTGTATTTTTGTCCTCTTTCCAGCATTCTTGACAGATCAAGTAGATTTTATTATCATTTTTTTTTCTTCAAAATGTCTTTCTGTAAAATTAGGATTATATTGACTGTTACTGCAATACTGATACTTAAAATACCTGCATAAACAATTAAATATAGTAACACTTTACTTCCAATAGCAGCAGTTTAGCCCCGCCCATTTCCATTGAAGTGGTGTGGTGTTCCTGTTGCCGGCCTGCAGGTGGAACATCATCTCGGTCGAACGTTTCAGTCCAAACTAAGCATTTTGGTCTCAGCTTGATCTTCTGATCATGTTACAGCCCATTTCTTTCTAAGAGGCTGGAAAACCTTTATTAAAAAACAAATGGCTTTTTTGGCACTTAAAAGAACACTAACATACTCGCTAGTGGGATTTTAAAGCAAATAAAATATTCAAAAATGGCAAAGTTTGGCTCCGTTTAATGCTGAAAAGAACAGATCTAGAGAGAGTTGATAAATTTAGGAAAATTTAGGCGACTGCAGTTAAATTTTCTTCACAACTTAGAACCGACATGTTTAAATACTTGTTCTTTATTTCAACATTTAAAGATGTCTTAATTGTCCTAGTGTGCTTATTTTTAATCACGTGATTTTTGCAAAATATAAAGCATGCATGCTGCGTCCTAATGCATGACAAGTGCTTTATAAATAAAAACCCCTGTAATCAAATCAGCCCCCCTTCCTCACCTGAACTAAACCCTGTTGAGAACTTGTGGACCTTCTTAAACGGGAGAAAGGATGGGAAAGGAGAGCCGTCCACCCCTCTGAACAGAGTCTGGGCGGCTGTGGTGCTGCTGCACTAAAAGATCATCGACGGATGAAGAAACTGAGACTCCATGATGGAGAGATTTAGACTGTTACTGAAAAGGGTGGCTGAACTGGTGATTTTTATTTTAAAATGTCAAATGTTTGTTTGTAAATGTTCATTATTTTCACTTTAAAACCTCACTGATTTATCCTTTAGTTTTTTCATTGGGTTGTAATAATTCTGCACGAATAGGGTCCTAATATTTGACACTTGAGAATGTTCACACTCGCATCTCCTTTAAAACGTTCAGGTTTAAGGGTTTAACATTTTGGATTGACTGATAGAACTGAATTTATTCCATCTTCAAATGAATCCTCAGAATAATCACTGGTCTAATAATTGTGCACACAGTGTTAACTATCCTTCTGGGACAAGAAATGACAACTGTAACATGCAGTGTTCCAGGCAAGTGCTCTGGACTACTGTTCTCATTCCATTAGAACCACACTACCTTCAGTACTTCAGGGACTAGATGCTACATTTACAAGGTCATGGATTGGAGTCCCAGTGGGGCCCTTGAGGAAGGTACCATCCAAAAGACTGCTCCCCGGAAGCTGCTTACTGCTGCCCAGGGGCTACTGCAGGCACCATTTGACAGGTCCAGCAAGTAAATCTGATCATTAATATTGATGAAGGCCAAGGACCAGGCTGTTGGTGTGTGTAGTCGAGGGGAGGTCTTCTGTGAAATGGACCCACAGAGATTTGAAGATAAACTGTTGCTGCAGTGCTGCTTCATTGTAAAATCAAAGACCATTGTTGGAGTGACGTTTAGGGAGAGATTTTGTGTTCCTAACTTCTAAGTAGGTCTCTGTTCTTCTGAGGCAGTGGAGGCCTAGTGGCTTAGAACTAGGCCCAAAGATCAGGAGGTTGTGGGTTGGCGTCCCAGACAAGTTCCCATTAGAAGATAGTTTATGATATGGTTGAACCCCTCTGACCTATTCCTTCAATTTAGCCATTTATTTGGGGAGCTGCTCAAATAGTATAAATCCAGAGACCGGAGAAAAGGATCCAACCTGAATTAGAGCCACATGGAGTGAAAAACTAAGTCTCTGTTTGGTCCACAGGCCCAACACAAGGCATCATGGCATTGGCTAACAACCATACGTTTCCAGCCCGGAGAAATGTAGCAATAATTATGAAGCTTCTGGAAGGAATATGATCACACGGCAGCCCTCATAGAAAAGGCGCCCTCTTCTAGACAAAAAAAAGGTCTTTCATGCACGAGACATCAAGTCTGTGATTCAAGATTGTTTACCTGCAGAAGCTAATTTCTAGAGTTTAAGGTACTTCGTCCTGTTTCTAAAAGATAACAAATACTCCCTCCTTTTATGTGTCTCCATTTCTTCCTGTCTTCTTTCACACCGACTGCCTCTAATCCCTCTCTCACCACATCCATAAACCTCCTCTTTGTCCTTCCTCTTCTCCTCTTTCCTGGCTCTTCCATCCTCAACATCCTTCTCCTTATCTACTCCTCGTCTCTCCTCTGGACACGTCCAAACCAATACAGTCTCACTTTGTCTCCAAACCATCCAACCCGAGCTGTCCCTCTAATACACTCGTTCCTAATCCTGTCCATCCTCGTCCCTCCTGCTGCAAATTTCAGCATCTTTACCTCCAGCTCCACCACCTCTCTCTTCATCCCCGTCTCCAACCTGTATAACATTGCTGGTCTCACTACCGTACTGTAAACCTTCCTGTTCACTCTTGCTGGTATGCATCTCTCACACACACACTTCTCCATTCATTCCAGCCTGGACTCTTCGTAACAAATCAGGCATGTGAAATATTCAATCAATAATAGGTCAATATACTTGAAATAATAAATATATATAAAATATTCAATATTTCGCTGATATTTAAGTCCGTAATCTTTGCAGAATCTTTGGGTTTGGAAGATTTTCAGTGGTGACTTCTGCTGTACCTCTACTGACTCTACCTGTGTTTGTTTACTTGTAAAAGCAATATCGTACATGATGATGGAAGATTCTACACCTCAGAAACAGTTCATTTCAAAGCCCTGCAAAAGCTATAGAGCCTCATTTTCATTGCTGGAACATGGAACACTCTCTCTGAAGTGCAGGGTTTTAAACAAAGGTGCTGCAGCTTTGCTGGAGAATATGTTCAGAAGTGAAAGTCATAATGGAAAAATTTATTTCTCAAGGAACATATAGGAAATACACTCCCTGGCCACTTTAATGGAAACTCGCTTTTTTTATGACCTCAGTCTGAAGTGTGGGGACCTGCATATTCAAGGTTCCTTAACAAATCAGGACTAGATAATGAAGGAAGATATTTCATTGTGCAGGTGATAATGGCTTTGCTTACTTGGTCCTTATAACATTACTAGAATTAGAGCTTTTCTCAGCAGCTTTAAGTGGATCTAATGATTTTTTTTATGAACAATGATCATCTTAACAAGCCCATGTCACCAGCTAACATTAAACAGACTAAGTAATGACTCATCTCTCAGATCATAACATCAACAACGTGTGTGTGTGCAGTTTATTTAAATGGCAGAACATGTCCTTGAAACCCCTGAAGTTCATCAGCTCATCTAACCTTCAAGAACTTCTGCAAGAACATGGCAGTATAATGTGTTTTATGGGTTCTGTTATGGTGCACCAACATTACTATCCTTAGACGACCAGCTTCCACAAACGCCATCAATCCAGCAGAAAACGATCATCAGATTAAGTGAAAGTGAAAGTGACTTGGTCATTCTGAACACACAGCACACAGTGAACCATAACAAAACATGGGCACACACACCATCAAGCAGGGGGTATCCAACACGCAGGGAGCAGTGATGGGGACGATACCTTGCTCGAGGTTCCTTAAACACTAGGACACCAGTCAGATGGAGCTGTTCTTGTTTTTTTTTTTTTTTTTTTGGGAGAGATGTTTTGCTCAAGGCTTCTCATGTGAGCCCACAAGTGCAGCTCACTTTAATCTCCATTGTAAAGAAAAATAACTTCTTTTATGGAAATTCTCAGTTTAGGCACACTACCGTTTTAACAATGCAAAGAATGTTTCCAAAATTTTTAGCATACAAATGCTCTTCAACTTGAGTGAGTGTAAAATTGTGCATTTATGAGAATGAGCTCTGCTAAAGCTTTTTCTTCTTACAAAGAGCAGTGTGTGTATCTCCTGAGGAAAAATATAAAAATTATAACAAATTATTGACTACTTCTTCTCTTTGCTGATGATATTGCGACAGTGAGAATAGGGAGCAGCTGGAGGAGAACCTGGAGAGATGGAGATCTGCTCTGGAGAGGAGAGGAATGAAAGTGAGTAGGGCAAAGACAGAATACATGAGTGTGAATGAAAGGGAGGACAGTGGAGTGGTGAGGATGCAGGGAGTGGAGGCAACAAAGGGGGAGGAGTTTAAATACTTGGATCATCAGTTCAGAGTAACGGCGAGTGTGGAAGAGAGGTGAAGAAGAGCGTGCAGGCTGGTTGGAACGGGTGGAGAAGAGTGGCTGGAGTGATTTGTGACAGATGCGTACCAGCTAGAGTAAAAGGGAAGGTTTACAGGACAGTATTGAGACCAGCTATGTTGAATGGGTTGGAGACGGTGACGCTGATTAAAAGACAGGAGGCGGAGCTGGAGGTGTCAGAGTTAAAGATGCTGAGATGTTCTTTTGGTGTGACGAGGATGGACAGGATTAGAAATGAGTATATTAGAGGGACAGATCAGGTTAGACGTCTTGGAGACAAAGTTAGAGAAGCAAGGCTGCGTTGGTTTGGACGTGTCCAGAGGAGAGACGAGGAGTATATCAGGAGGAGGATGTTGAAGATGGAGCTGCCAGGAAAGAGGAGAAGAGAAAGACCAAAGAGGAGGACGTGGTGAGAGAGGACCTGCTGGATAGATGGAAATGTGAAGACCTTATGTGACAACGTGAAGGAGAAACGAATCCTCCTGATGCTTCTCTAAGCCGCTGAAACTCACTGTGTTTGAATTTGTTTTCAGTCTCTCTCGTCTCTTTAGCCGTAAAGTATCAAACAGGTCAATAGAAGATCTTTCATTCTCTGAAATGTCACCTGGTGTGTTCAGGGATTTCACATGGAGGAGTAAATGTCAAGAATACTCCACTGTGGACCAGGAAGTTGTGGGTTCAAGCATGACTCCGGTCCTGACTCCCTGAACCCCAAGAAGCTCCAGAGTGCCTCCATTTCATTAGGAAATAACATCTGATACACAGCGGTGGTCAAGATGTTAGGGACTCTGTCCCAGGATCGGAAGGTCATGGGATCAAATCCCAGACCAGTAAGTTGCCATGAGGCACTCTTGAGCAAAATACCGCCCCCATCATTGCTCCCCGGGTGCTTTAAATGTCTGCCTGCTGCCTCCTCACTTCACTTTAATAGCGTTAAAGGGTAACAGGTTTGCTTTCAGTTCTGAAAATAAAAATCAATTTCTACCAACGCAAATCTCAGTATCTTTAACTCTGCCACCTCCACCGTGCGTCTTTTCATCACCATCCCCATCTCCAAACTGTATCCCTTAGCTGGGCACACTGCCATCATATATGTTTTTGCTTAAATTACTACACTTCATCAGCTTCTTGGTTAGTTAAAAAGGTTTCCACATTGTATTCAAAGTGGGCTCCACCTTGTACTCCACCAGTCTGTATAACAGGTTCTACAACCCAGCTGTGTTCTGCCTCCAGAACGGTGTGAGCCCAAGAGCAAGGCCCTGATAATGATTTGGCCTAGATAATGGTGGCGGTGGTCTAGTGGTGGTACTTGCCTATGGACTTATGGATCAAGAGGTCCCAGGTTCAAATCCCACCTCCAGCACTACCACCACTGGGTCCCTGAGCAAGACCCTTAACCCTGAGTGTCTCCAGGGGGGACTGTCCCTGTAATCAGGACATGGAAGCCGCTCTGGATAAGAGAAGATAAGAGTGTCTGCTAAATGCTGTAAATAATGGTCTTGGGCGGGGGAAAACATTAACAATGTAAAACTGGTTAAAAGCAACCAGATGATGATTCATTTTAAAATGACATTTTCACTCTGGATCCATTGAAAAGGCTTCTGGCACCAGAGGTTCTGGATACAGTGGAGGAAAGTTGTAGCCGGGCTTTGTTGGCTGCATGAAGACGTACTTTGTTTCTGTCTGAAAGATCATTCTGCCCTTCCTCCTCTTGATTAATGAGCGTGGTGTGAAATTAAAGGCTTTTCCTTGGAATGCCATTCTACCTACGCCAGCCTCTATCGACCCCTCAGAAACTCGGGCATCTGTTATTAGCGCCACACACGTGTGAACCAGACCCCGCCGGCTCTTTAACAGCGAAAAGGGAAGTGCGTTCGCTCTGCTTTCTGGCCTGCTGTGTGATTAGATGATTTTTAACCTTGTCAATCAGGAAAGGAGGAGAGGAGGCTGAGAGAAGGAGAGAGGGAAGAATGGGCTTGTCTAAATGTAAATAAGTGAAAGATGTGCAGGTTTCCCAGTGGTCGGGCTGTAATAGATAACGGTGGCAGGTTTGTAATTACTCACTGTCTCTCCACAGCATTGCTTTCTTCGCTCCCTTTAGGATCAACCAGTGGTAACTCTCAACATCTAAACCTGCCTTTTGTCTGGTTCCTCAGATCCATTACCCAAGATGCATCATTCTCCACAGGGCTCTTCCTCACTGGGAACAAGGCCTTTTGGCAATTTTTAAAAAAAATGTTATATTCTTCTTGCTTATGCTTCTTCCTTCTGTTTCCTTCTCTCTTCTTCATCACAACTGCCTCACAACTGCTTGGGGCAGCGGTGGCCTAGCGGTTAGGGCATCTTCCTCCACTCTTATACGTCACCCTGTGCTCCTCCCTCTTCTTCAAATAAGTATTAACTACAGACCTTCAGCGTTCCTCTCCTTGACACCATACCTACCCATCACCTCCTCATCACCACTGTTCCCTTCACCAACATGACCATTAAAATCTGCAACATTTGCCACTCTCTCTCCCCTGGGTACACTCTCTATCACTCCCTCTATCTCACTCCACAATTCTTTCTCTTTCATTTCACAACCAACTTGTGGATCATAAGCACTAACAACATTCATCATCACACCTTCAACTTCCAGCCTCAAACTCATCACCCTACCTGACACCCTCTTCACCTCCAAAACACTCTCCACATACTCTTCCTTCAGGATAACTCCTCTCCCATTCCTCCTTCTATCCACACCATGGTAGAACAGTTTAAACCCCCCTCCAATACACCTGGCCTTACTACCCTTCCATCTAGTCTCTCACACACAGAGTCACCCATCGGGGGTAGAGAGAGAGAGAGGGAGAGAGAGAGAGAGAGAGAGAGAGAGAGAGAGAGAGAGAGAGAGAGAGATGTTCAGTGTTTCCTACATTGCTCGTCCTGCAGCTAATTAACACTCAGAGTGGCTCATTCAGTAATGCAAGGTGAGTAAGGAAGAGTAAGGGTGAGGATTTAATGAGAGCACGTCGGGTAAAACAATATTTAGCTGCTATTTCATGAGGAGCAGGAGACAAATTAATTAAGTTTTCTTAATTTGGTGAAATTATTTGAACTTGTTTTGTCACCGCTTTCTGTTAATGACTTCAAGCATCCTTTGATGGTTTTATTTGATGTTTTGTTCCCCCCCCCACTCGTTTGTTCGGCTGATGGGGCTCTTAAATGACAGGTTTGTGTGCTGAGAGCTTGTGGTTTAAAATAGTTGATGCACAGCAACACAAACAAACCTCTTCAAGTTCAGAACATCAGCAGCAACATGGATTTGATTGTGGTTTCTTTAGACTTTGCTTGAGAGACGCTTTAGGACTGTACTCAGATCAGTCCCAGTAAACAGATTTAACTCGTAGATTTGTGATAATTTTGTTATAAAATCGCTTTTTTTGTTATAGCGTGTTAATGAATTATGTGACCAACTATCTGAATATATTTATATAGTTTATATTTTTATAAATGGCAGAATAAAACATGAACATGCGAATCCTCCTAAAATGTTTGTGTGTGTGTGTGAGGTTGTGTATAGTGAGGCAGGGCACTGTGTGTGTGTGTGTGTGAGGTTGTGTATAGTGAGGCGGGGCACTGTGTGTGTGTGAGTGTGACGTTTTGTATAGTGAGGCGGGGCACTGTGTGTGTGTGTGTGTGTGTGTGTGTGTGTGTGTGTGTGTGTGTGTGTGTGTGTGTGTGGTATGTATAGTGAGGCGGGCACTGTGTGTGTGTATGTGACATTGTGTAGAGGAGTAAGGCACTGTGTGTGTGTGTGTGTGTGTGTGTGTGTGTGTGTGAGGTTGTGTATAGTGAGGCGGGGCACTGTGTGTGTGTGTGTGTGTGTGTGTGTGTGTGTGTGTGTGTGTGAGGTTGTGTATAGTGAGGCGGGGCACTGTGTGTGTGTATGTGTGACATTGTGTAGAGTGAGGCGGGCACTGTGTGTGTGTGTTTAAAGGGTGACATTGTGTATAGTGAGGCGAGGCACTGTGTGTGTGACGTGTATAGTGAGGTGGGGCACTGTGTGTGTGTGAGTGTGACGTTGTGTATAGTGAGGCGGGGCGGTGTGTGTGTGTGTGTGTGTGTGTGAGAGGTTGTGTGAGAGGTTGTATAGTTATATATAGGTAAGTGTGTGTATAGTATAGATAGTGAGGTTGTGTATAGTGAGGTTGTGTGTGTGTGTGTGTGTGAGGTTGTGTATAGTGAGGTGGGGCGGTGTGTGTGTGTGTGTGTGTGTGTGTGAGAGGTTGTGTGAGAGGTTGTGTATAGTTAGGTGGGGCGGTGTGTGTATAGTATAGATAGTGAGGATGTGTATAGTGATGTCACTTGACGTCTGCAGCGACACCAAGACTCTCGTCTACGAAGGCTAATTCACTCGTTTGTACGCCAATTCACCTGCCAGAAGGCTAATTCACTCAAGCACGGCTAATTCTACCTGCTGCTTGTGAAGGCCAATTCACTGCTTGTGACGGCCAATTCACCGCTTGCGGAAGGCTAATTCACCGCTTGTGACGGCTAATTCACTGCTTAGGACGGTTAATTCACTGCCAGACACATCCACTGCTTGTGAAGGCTAATTCACTCAAGCACGGCCACCCACTGCTTGCAGCTAATTCACTCGCTTGTGAAGGCTAATTCACCTCGCTTACGAAGGCCAATTCACCTGCTTTGTGAAGGCTAATTCACTTCGCTATTTGCCGCCAATTCACTCGTTTGTGACGGCTAATTCACTCGTTTGTGACGGCTAATTCACTCGTTTGTGATGGCTAATTCACTTGTTTATGAAGGCTAATTCACTCGTTTGTGAAGGCTAATTCACTCGTTTGTGAAGGCTAATTCACTCGTTTGTGAAGGCTAATTCACTCATTGTGAAGGCTAATTCACCTCGCCACGGCTAATTCACTCATTTGCGACGGGCTAATTCACCGCTTATGAAGGCTAATTCACTCGCTTGTGAAGCACCACTTGCTTCAGAAGGCCAATTCACCATTTGTGACGGCCAATTCACCGCTTATGAAGGCCAATTCACCTGCCAGAAGCAATTCACTTGTTTCATTTAAGGCCAATTCAATTGCCACGAAGGCTAATTCACTCGTTTGTGAAGGCTAATTCACTCGTTTGTGAAGGCTAATTCACTCGTTTGTGAAGGCTAATTCACTCGCTTAGACGGGCTAATTCACTCGCTTGTGATCAAGTAATTCACTGTTTGTGAAGGCCAATCTACCATTTGGCGCTAATTCACTCAAGTTGGCGAAGGCTAATTCACTCGATTTTGAAGGCTAATTCACTGCTTATGAAGGCCAATTCACTCGATTTGAAGGCTAATTCACTCGCTTACTAATTCACTCCGATTTGAAGGCTAATTCACCGCTTATTTAAGGCTAATTCACTCAAGCACGTAAGGCCAATTCACCGCTTACTTAAGCAAGCAATTCACCGCTGGCTACACCACTGCCAGAAAAGCACCACCGCTTGTGAAGCACCACCTGCTTGTGAAGGCTAATTCACTCGCTTTGTGACGAAGCACCACTCAAGCCAGACTGCTAATAATTTGTTTCAGACTTGCCACTCACTCGCTTGCATCGCTAATTCACTTGTTTGTGAAGGCTAATTCATCGCTTAGAAGGCAAATCTACCAAGCTACTTGCTGCCAATTCACTCGTTTATGAAGGCTAATTCACTCGATTTTGAAGGCTAATTCACTCGATTTTGAAGGCTAATTCACTCGTTTATGAAGGCTAATTCACTCGATTTTGAAGGCTAATTCACTCGTTTATGAAGGCTAATTCACTCGCTATGAAGGCTAATTCACTGACAGACGCTAATTCACTGCTTGAGACTGCTAATTCACTTGTTTCAGAAGGCTAATTCACTGCTTGTGAAGGCAAATTCACTCTTTTCGCTACGAAGGCCAATTCACTGCTATACGCACTCCACCGATTTTGAAGGCTAATTCACCGATTTTGAAGGCTAATTCACTCGCTTATGAAGGCTAATCCACTGATTTTGAAGGCTAATTCACTTCGCTTATGAAGGCTAATTCACCTGCTTATGAAGGCCAATTCACTCCGATTTTGAAGGCTAATTCACTCGCTTATGAAGGCTAATTCACTCGATTTTGAAGGCCAATTCACTCGCTATTTAAGGCCAATTCACCGATTTTGAAGGCTAATTCACTCGTTTATGAAGGCTAATTCTAAGAGGTGTTTCATTAGAAGCACCAGGGGAACGGAAGCGCACCTTTCGCCAAGCTGCTCTGAGTCTAATGTTCTCACCCATGCTCCAGCTGCCTCCGTCTCAGTAGCTGCCGCTTCATTCACGTCTTTAATTTTTCCACTGATGCGTTGCCTGTGGTGCACTGAGCTTCTGTCTGTTCTGAGGCTTTTCACTCTCGACCCGAAGGCTCCGAGCCGACCAGCAGGGCACGTTTTAAAGCAATATAGAAAAAGAAAAAAGCAATGAGATTAGTCATGCTTTCAACCATGTGTGTCTCCAGCTTTAAACTGAGTGAAGAGAAGCCTTGAGCCCCTCGTTTCTTCATATTTTGTCGGGAAAACTGTGTTTGCTGATGAATCGCTGAACCTACTGTCTCGCTTTCCCAGTAAATTGTACTTCTGCCTCTGAAACCGGTACCGGGACTGGAAAGAACATGGTAAATGTCCAACGCTTATGCAAAATCTCTTGTCCTGTGCTCTTTGAGACGACTCTGCTAGTAGCAAACGACTTCACGTGACCTTCATGATCAGAAAGAGGGAAACGAGGGAAACATTTATTAGGATTAGTGGAAGTGTTTTGAAATGGAAAACGCTGATTTAATATTCAGATTTGTGCTGACTGCTGGGATGAGATAAGGAACCAGGTTCTCCCATGACAACATTGAGTAACCTCGGCTAAGTGATCTGTCGAACATTCGTGAGAGTGATAAGCTATCTGGCCCACATTAGTGAATGCGTAATTAGCATGATTTGCTTTTCTAAACGAGCTGATGGAATTTCTCTTCTCCTCCTCACCCCGGGGAGATCAAGGCTCTAAGCACGGCTGGGCTTAATTTTGGCTTCGTTCCTTACTGAAGCCAAACTCAGTCTTTTTTTTTCTTTCTATTATTTACCCAATCCAGGTCGCTTGACACTCTCCCAGCCTCCCTCGTTCGCTCGACTAAACCAGCACCTTCCGACTGCACTCTTCCAAGTACGAAGTCTCTTTCCAATCTGTCTCTTTGTCTCTCCTCCATGACACACTGGTGTTTGGCTTCTCACCTGAATGTCAACGCTGTTCTCAAACAAACCAGCCGGTGCTGAATGCCAGGCAGGTTTCCTTGCTGGCTGCTATCCACGTGAGGAACCTCAGGAGATGTGAAGCAACTGCAGGAGGGAAACAGAAATGAGGGAGTTCTTCTACTTCCATTAAGTAGGCAGAGGTGGCCTAGTGGTGAGGGAGTTGAAACATGGATCGAAGATTGTGTTCCACACCAGTAGGTTCTGAGGTACCTTTGAGCAAGGTACCGCTCCTGTCACTGCTCGGTGTTCATAGCTGCCCTCGTTGCACTAGTGTTTGCATGGGTTAAATGCAGAAACCAATTTGTTGTGGTTGATCAGGTGATGCTGTGACCTCGCAATGACGAGAACAGTCACTTTCACTTTCAGGTGTCTGAACTTGAGTATTTTTCTGTCCTCTCCTTCCATCTTCAGAACAGACTCCTTCCTTCAGTCTGCAGGACAGAGTGAAGGAGAGGAGAGAGAGGACAGGGAGAGTGGACGTGGAGTTCAGGTGTGCTGAGTGTGTGTGTCCGTGATGGAGAACTAGTAGAGACGTGATGAAAGTGGGAAGTTATAGTTCATGTGATTTATTTTCAAAGTAGATTGTTTTATTGAGTAATATGGAGTGAGATTCAGTCAGATAAAGAAACTTTTCTCGATATAATCGGTGGAAGCTGGAGACGTTGGAGAGAGATGATGATAGAGTTCAAAAGTTGAAGGATGAAGAGCTGAGCCATCCAAAGCCCTGGAAACCTAGTTAGGAGCTCTCATGAAGGAAATTTGAAATGAAAATGTGTTTAAACTAATTTAGTTTGAGCAGGACAATGAAAATGGACCAATTCTGAGAGTCAAGCTTTACACCTGACCATCCAAGTCCATTGATGTTTCCCCACTGACAACTTGTGGGACTGGAGCTAAAGCGTCCAATAGACAGAACACTGGAGGATCTGGAGAGACCCTCTCCGTCTGATTGCTTGGTCCAGCTTATGAAAGAGGTTTTGTTTTAAATTCCATTCTCAAAACTATTGTTGAAGCACATGAGCAAAGTGTTTTGTCCCAAAGTTGGTTTAAACAGCTGAATGCTATAAATACTGAGATCAAATGTGTGGCTTTTTGGTTTTATTCCCAAAACGGGGCTTCGTTTATACAGATTCCTCAAATGAAAACGGCAAGTTCAATTCGACTGATCAATCCTGGAACTGCAGGAAATTCAGTGGAAAAGTACCAAAGTCCCTACTCCAGACCTCCTTAGAGTCAGAGGAAAATAACCAACCACAGGATGAAAGGATTACTACACACACACACACACGACACGCACACACACAGATGTAATATGACTATTGGTGGGAAGTAAATGAATCTTTCCTTCAGCTAAAGCTATTTCCAGACCATTCACTATGACCAGTTTGTTTTCTACGCATGTTCACACATTGGTCTCTGTGGTTGATGCACATCCATTTAGAGAGTACGCCCATCATACTGTTTGTCTTTTTAAACCAGCACATGTCATAAAATAAACCAAAAGACTAAATGTAGCCATTATTTCCACAGATAAAAGAAATATTCAGAAATTCAGGACTGTGTCAGGTTCCTCTTTCCTGGCAGCTCCATCCTCATCATTCATCTCCGATGATACTCCTCATTCTCCTCTGGCTGCTATCCAAACAGTTCCCGCTTCTTCAACTTTATCTGATCTGTCCCTCTAATATACTCATTTCTAATCCCGTCCATCCTCGTCAACTCTGACACCTCCAGTTCCACCTCCGTCTTTTTCATCGCTTCCAACCCGCCGCATACCATAGCTGGTCTCACTACTGTCCAGTAAACCTTTCCCTTTCACTCTCACTGGTGCCCATCTGTCACGAATCTCTCCAGCCACTCTTCTCCACCCATTCCAACCTGCCTGCACTCTGTTCTTCACCGCTCTTTCACACTCGCCGTTACTCTGAACTGTCTAAATTTTATGATTTCTAGCTCTTCACCACATCCGTAAACCTCTCTCATTTTGATTTGGAGAAAGTTTTACACTGGCTGCCCTTCCTGACGTAACCGTCCTCATTTATCCGGGCTTCTGGACGGCACCAAAAATGCACTGGCTTGTGCATCCTTAGTGGCTAAGTGACTGGGAAACCCAAGGGTCTCTCAGACAGAAAACGAGACACTCTGATTAATAACAAGGGACAAGGATAGACAGCAGGTGTGCCGGGAAAGGCCTTGGGGCAAAACACATAGAGGACCAAAACAAAGACACATGGCAAAAGCATCAGAGACACAGAGAGCTTGAAGATATGACAGACAGAGTGCAGTCAATCTCTCACATCCCCAAAGAATTTGTTAAAAAAACAGCTAAAACAACTACTGGCTAGTACTAACTGTTTAATAATAATAATAATTATTACTATAAGTGATATCTGTGTGTCAAACTTCTTCTTCAGCTTCCTGGGTCACCACAATGTATTAGTATATTATTAGTGTTGCTGTGTTTATACACCAATATCTCCTATTCTAGTGTGCCTTCTTTTTCTTTTGGCTGTCCCATTGGTCGCCATACAGCAGATCAACCATCTCAATTTCTTCCGGTCCTCTGCATCTTACCACTCAAACCAACCACCTGCATGTCCTCTCTCTCATCACATCCATAAACCTCCTCTTTGGTCTTCCTTCTCCTCCTTCCTGACAGCCTCATCTTCAACATCCTCCTCCTGATAGTTCTTGTTCCTCCTCTGACATAACCAAACCAGCGCAACTCATTTCTCTTAACTTTGTCTCCAAGACATCGCTCTCTGACCTGCTGCACATTTTCCTAGTTCTGTCTCTCTGTCTAGCCAATCAGTAAATGTCATTTTCTCCCTCCCTACTGTCCAACCTCTCATGCAAGCTACCAAACACCTAGGTGGCCTAGTGGTTAGGATTTGGCCACAGAATCAAAGATTGTGCCTTCAAACCTCTTACCAGTGAAGCTGTCTGGAGGTACCTCTTTTGAGCAAGGTAACGTCCTCACACTGCTTCCTGGGTGTTTTTATAGCTGCCCCCACTGCACGGTGTGTGTTTGTGTGCATGTGTTAAAATGAACTACTTTTTGTGGTTCACTGTGAAAGCTGTGTGTGTTATCAATGACGATTAGTCACTTTCACTTCACTTTCAATTCTTTCTTCCTGTATATACGCCTGGACTTCTCGGTTCCAACAATTCAGGTTTCCTTATCTTTTTCCTTTCAGATATACATTTCTAGTTTTCTGCCTCTTTGCTGCAGTAGTTTCCCAGCAGTCCAGCAACTCTTCAGCACCTCCCAGTGCCTGTGTTAACTCCTGCCTGAATTCACTTGCAGTCCTCCTCCTTCAGCTTCCACCACTTGATCCTTGACTCTGCCCCCACTTTCCTCCTCTTCTTGTCCTCCAAGGTCATCCTACAGACCACCATCGTGCTGTTTAGCTACACCCTGTCACTGCTTCTCCAATCACTCAGACTGATTAATTCCTGCAAAGAATATAATCCACCTGTGAGCATCTTTCCTATCTTCTCATATTAGTGTTTACTGTGTTTATTCACCAATATCTCCTATTCAAGTGCATATTAGTGTTAACTGTGTTTATACACCAATATCTCCCATTCTAGTGTATATTAAAAGCATAGAAGTGTTTATACCTAGTCATCTCCTATTCTAGTGTATATTAGTGTTTATTGTAGTGTTTATACACTAACATCTCCTATTCTAGTGTATATTAGTGTTTATTGTAGGTTTAAGACCAACATCTCCTCATTCTAGTGTATATTAGTGTTTATTGTAGTGTTTATACACTATCATCTCCTATTCTAGTGTATATTAGTGTTTATTGTAGTGTTTATACACTAATATCTCCTATTCTAGTGTATATTAGTGTTTATTGTATGTTTATACACCAACATCTCCTATTCTAGTGTATTAGTGTTTATTAGTTTATACACCAATATCTCCTATTCTAGTGTATATTAGTGTTTATTCTTGTTTATACACTATCTCCTATTCTAGTGTATTAGTGTTTATTCTAGTGTTTATACACTAATATCTCCTATTCTAGTGTATATTAGTGTTTATTGTGGTGTTTATACACTAATATCTCCTATTCTAGTGTATTAGTGTTTATTGTGTTTATACACTAATATCTCCTATTCTAGTGTATATTAGTGTTTATTCTGTTTATACACCAATATCTCATATTCCCAGTGTGTTTTATGTTTATTGTAGTAGTTTATACTCTAATATCTCCTAGCTCCCAGTGTATATTAGTGTTTATTGTAGTAAGTTTATACCTCCAATATCTCCCATTCTAGTGTATATTAGTGTTTATTGTGGTGTTTATACTTAACATCTCCCTATTCTAAAGTATATTAGTGTTTATTGTAGGCTTATACAATTAACATCTCCTATTCTAGTGTATATTAGTGTTTATTGTGTTTATACACCAATATCTCCCCATTCTAGTGCATAGTGTTTATTGTAGTGTTTATACCTAACATTCCCTATTCTAGTGTATATATTAGTGTTTATTGTAGTGTTTATACACTAATATCTCCTATTTAGTGTATATTAGTGTTTATTTGTGTTTATACACCAATATCTCCTATTCTAGTGTGTATATTAGTGTTTATTGTGTTTATACACCAATATCTCCTATTCTAGTGTATATTAGTGTTTATTCTATGTTTATACACCAATATCTCCTATTCTAGTGTATATTAGTGTGTATTGTAGTATTTATACACTAATATCTCCTCATTCTAGTGTATATTAGTGTTTATTGTAGGTGTTTATACACCACATCTCCTATTCTAGTGTATACAAGTGTTTATTGTAGTGTTTATACACCAATATCTCCTATTCCTAGCATTAGTGTTTATTGTAGTGTTTATACTCTAATATTCCCTATTCTAGTGTATATTAGTGTTAATTTTGAGTTTATACACTAACATTCCTATTCTAGTGTATATTAGTGTTTATTGTAGTGTTTATACCTAACATTCCCTATTCTAGTGTATAATAGTGTTTATTGTAGTGTTTATACACTAATATCTCCTATTCTAGTGTATATTAGTGTTTATTGTGTTTGCTACACCAATATCTCCTAGTCTCTAGTGTATATTAGTGTTTATTGTGTTTATACACCAATATCTCCTATTCTAGTGTATATTAGTGTTTATTGTGTTTATACACTAATATCTCCTATTCTAGTGTATATTAGTGTTTATTCTGTTTATACACTAATATCTCCTATTCTAGTGTATATTAGTGTTTATTGTGTTTATACACTAATATCTCCTATTCTAGTGTATATTAGTTTATTGTGTTTATACACCAATATCTCCTATTCTAGTGTATATTAGTGTTTATTGTGTTTATACCACCAATATCTCTCCTATTCTAGTGTATATTATGTTATTGTGTTTATACACTATCATCTCCTATTCTAGTGTATGTTAGTATTTATTGTGGTGTTTATACACTAATATCTCCTATTCTAGTGTATATTAGTGTTTATTGTGGTGTTTATACACTAATATCTCCTATTCTAGTGTATTAGTGTTTATTGTGTTTATACACTAATATCTCCTATTCTAGTGTATATTAGTGTTATCTTGTTTATACACCAATATTCCTATTCTAGTGTATTTTAGTGTTTATTGTAGTAAGTTTATACTTCAACATCTCCTATTCTAGTGTATATTAGTGTTTATTGTAGGTTTATAATTTAACATTCCTATTCTAGTGTATATTAGTGTTTATTGTGTAGGTTTATACACTAATATCTCTCCTATTCTAGTGTATATTAGTGTTTATTGTGTTTATACACTACAATATCTCCTCTATTTCTAGTGTATATTAGTGTTTATTGTGTTTATACACTAATATCTCCTATTCTAGTGTATAATAGTGTTTATTGTAGTGTTTATACACCAATATCTCCTATTCTAGTATAATAGTGTTTATTGTAGGTTTATACACCAATATCTCTCCTATTCTAGTGTATATATTAGTGTTTATTAGAAGTTTATACACTAATATCTCCTATTCTAGTGTATATTAGTGTTTATTGTAGGTTTATACACACCAATATCTCCTATTCTAGTGTATATTAGTGTTTATTGTGTTTATACACTAACATTCCTATTCTAGTGTATAATAGTGTTTTATTGTGTTTATACACCAACATCTTCCTATTCTAGTGTATATTAGTGTTTATTGTGTTTATACACTAATATCTCCTATTCTAGCGTATATTAGTGTTTATTGTGTTTATACACTAATATCTCCTATTCTAGCGTATATTAGTGTTTATTGTGTTTATACACTAATATCTCCATTTCTAGTATATTAGTGTTTATTGTAGGTTTATACACCAATATCTCCTATATTCTAATATTAGTGTTTATTGTAAGTTTATACACCAATATCTCCTATTCTAGTGTATATTAGTGTTTATTGTAGTGTTTATACACTAATATCTCCTATTCTAGTGTATATTAGTGTTTATTTTGTTTATACACTAATATCTCCTATTCTAGTGTATATTAGTGTTTATTGTAGTGTTTATACACTAATATCTCCTATTCTAGTGTATATTAGTGTTTATTGTAGGTTTATACACCAATATCTCCTCATTCTAGTGTATATTAGTGTTTATTGTGTTTGTACACCAATATCTCCTATTCTAGTGTATTAAGTATTTGACAGTTTATACACTAATATCTCCTATTCTAGTGTATATTAGTGTTTATTCTGTTTATACACCAATATCTCCTATTCTAGTGTATATTAGTGTTTATTCTGTTTATACACTATATCTCATTCTAGTGTATATATTAGTGTTTATTGTGTTTATACACTAATATCTCCTATTCTAGTGCATATTAGTGTTTATTGTGTTTATACACTAATATCTCTCCTATTCTAGTGTATATTAGTGTTTATTGGTGTTTATACACCAATATCTCCTATTCTAGTGTATATTAGTGTTTATTGTGGTGTTTATACACTAATATCTCCTATTCTAGTGTATTAGTGTTTATTGTGTTTATACACTAATATCTCCTATTCTAGTGTATGTTAGTATTTATTGTACTGTTTATACACTAATATCTCCTATTCTAGTGTATATTAGTGTTTATTGTGTTTATACACTAATATCTCCTATTCTAGTGTATATTAGTGTTTATTGTAGTGTTTATACTCTAATATCTCCTATTCTAGTGTATATTAGTGTTTATTGTGTTTATACACTAATATCTCCTATTCTAGTGTATTAGTGTTTATTGTGTTTATACACTAATATCTCCTCTCTATTCTAGTGTATGTTAGTATTTATTGTGTGCTTATACACCAATATCTCCTATTCTAGTGTATTAGTATATTCTGTTTATACACTAATATCTCCTATTCTAGTATGTTAGTATTTATTGTGAGTTTGTTTATACACTAATATTCCTATTCTAGTATATTAGTGTTTATTGTAGTGTTTATACTCTATTATCTCCTATTCTAGTGTATAATAGTGTTTATTCTGTTTACACCAATATCTCCTATTCTAGTGTATATTAGTGTTTATTGTAGTATTTATACACCAATATCTCCTATTCTAGTGTATATTAGTGTTTATTGTGGTGTTTATACACCAATATCTCCTATTCCTAGTGTATTAGTGTTTATTGTAGTTTATACACCAATATCTCCTATTCTAGTGTATATTAGTGTTTATTGTGTTTATACACTAATATCTCCTATTCTAGTGTATAATAGTGTTTATTGTGTTTATACACTAATATCTCCTATTCTAGTGTATATTAGTGTTTATTGTGTTTATACACTAATATCTCCTATTCTAGTGTATATTAGTGTTTATTAGGTTTATACACTAATATCTATTCTAGTGTATATTATGTTTATTGTAGTGTTTATACACTAATATTCCTATTCTAGTGTATAGTATTTATTGTAGTGTTTATACTTCATTATCTCCTCATTCTAGTGTATATTAGGGGCAGTTATTCAGTTTATACACTAATATTCCTATTCTAGTGTATTAGTGTTTATTGTGTTTGTTATACACCAATATCTCCTATTCTAGTGTATTAGTGTTTTCTTATTATGGTGTTTATACACCAATTATCTCTCATTCTAGTGTATTAGTGTTTATTGTGTTTATGCCACTTTCAATATCTCCTATTCTTAGTGTATATTATGTTTATTCTGTTTATACACTAATATCTCCTTTTCCAGTGTATATTAATGTTTATTTTGTTAGTACACTAATATCTCCTATTCTAGTGTATATTAGTGCTTCTTATTGTGGTGTGTTTATACTCTTAACATCTCCTATTCTAGTGCATATTAAAGTGTTTATTGTTTTTATTCACCAATATCTCCTATTCTAGTGTATATTAGTGTTTCTTATTAGGCTTCTTATACACTAATATTTCCTATTCTAGTGTATATTAGTGTTTATTGTAGTGTTTATACACTAATATCTCCTATTCTAGTGTATATGAGTGTTTATTGTGTTTATACACTAATATCTCCTATTCTAGTGTATATTAGTGTTTATTGTAGTGTTTATACACTAATATCTCTTATTCTAGTGTATATTAGTGTTTATTGTGGTGTTTATACACTAATATCTCCTATGTATATTAGTGTTTATTCTACTACACACTAATATCTCCTATTCTAGTGTATATTGGTAAGCTTTATTGTAGGTTTATACACCAACATCTCCCATTCTAAAGTGTATAATAGTGTTTATTGTGTTTATACACTAATATCTCCTATTCTAGTGTATATTAGTGTTTATTGTAGTATTTATACACTAATATCTCCTATTCTAGTATATATTAGTGTTTATTGTAGTGTTTATACACTAATATCTCCTATTCCAGTGTATATTAGTGTTTATTGTAGTGTTTATACACTAACATCTCCTCTATTCTAGTATATTATGTTTATTGTAGGTTTATACACCAATATCTCCTATTCTAGTGTATATTATGTTTATTGTGTGTTTATACACCAATATCTCCTATTCTAGTGTATATTAGTGTTTATTGTGTGTTTATACACCAATATCTCCTTATTCTAGTGTATATTAGTGTTTATTGTAGTGTTTATACACTAATATCTCCATTCAGTATATTAGTTGTTTATTAGGTGTTTATACACAACATTTCCTATTCTAGTGTATATTAGTGTTTATTAGGTTTATACACTACCATTCCATTCTAGTGCATATTAGTGTTTATTGTGTTTATACACCAATATCTCCTATTCTAGTGTATATTAGTGTTTATTAGAAAGTTTATACACTAATATCTTCTATTCTAGTGTATAGTGTTTATTGTAGTGTTTATACACCATTTATCTCCTATTCTATGTATATTAGTGTTTATTGTATGTTTATACACCATTATCTCCTATTCTAGTGTATATTAGTGTTTATTAGTTTATACACTAATATCTCCTATTCTAGTGTATATTAGTGTTTATTGTGGTGTTTATACTCTAATATCTCCTATTCTAGTGTATATTAGTGTTTATTGTGGTGTTTATACACTAATATCTCCTATTCTAGTGTATATTAGTGTTTATTGTGTTTATACACTAATATCTCCTATTCTAGTGTATATTAGTGTTTATTGTGTTTATACACTAATATCTACTATTCTAGTGTATATTAGTGTTTAATGTGTTTATAAACTAATTTTTCTCAACAAGTTCATCAGCTGAATTTATCTTTGCTAAAGGCTAATATTGGAAGTTGTAGACTAAAGATCCCTTAGAATTTCTTATTAAACTTAACCTGAGTTGGCAAGTTCAGTGTGTATATATATATATATGTATATGTATGCATTTATGTCATATTTTGCATAATTTATTGGAGAAACTAGTAGTTTATTAGAAACAAGTAAAAATGTTAAGTTCAGTGCCTGCAGGGTGAGCAACTTGCAGGTGGTTCCAGTAATAGCAAGGGAGTGTTGTTCTTTGGCAGGATAAAAAAGGTGTAAGGTGAGGACGAGAATCAAATCCGAGAGGCAGGAGCTGAAGGGGGCGATGAGCAACCCTGCCAATTACACCTGCGAGGTGAGGAGGCCACGAGCCGAGAACTGAGCCTCCGTCACTGAGTCACAAACACTCAAGATGTCAACTCGGGATAACCAGATGTTTGCTCTCGGACTGATTGCTCGGAAAACGAAACATTAAGGACTTTCTTTGATGACAGATTACAGCCTTTTTAAAATGAAATTACACACTTTTTGATGTCTGAATAGAAAATCATTGGAAGGCTAAGCTTAATCTGCACTAAGACTTTTACTCATGAAGTTAATGCATAAAGAAATAAAAGTACATGGTGAGCCAAAGGCTTGAGGATCAGTCAAACAAGGCAAAGATTTCATCAGTTCAATTCATCCCAATAAACATGGTAGTATGAAGATCAATGCTTCAAGAAATATCACAGATTTGAGTCCTTCTTAGCTTTTGTTCCTGCTGGTTAAAACTTCAATTTAAGTTGCATAACTAGTTCTGATCCCTGGAGGACAAAATACCCATCCAATATGGTGGTGAACTTTGGATACTCCATTGAACTGAAGCATCATCGTAAACCTTCACTCTTTTTCAATCAACTAATATTAGCAGGTTTTGAGCTCATTGGAGCTCAGTATGCAGTGTTGACTGTAAGGGGACAGACAGCTGTGTGCGTCTTCAGTGTGGACGGGTCGATAGCACTGCCGCTCAGGAGACTAGTGTCCCTCTTCTTTCCAAAAACCATCGTTTTCAGAATAAAGAATGAAAATCTTTAACTGGAGAACTTAATTTTGATCTCTCGTTACATCACTGTTCACACAACTGTGTCCCAAACTGGGGGCACACTCAATAGTGTGGACAAATAGTGCACAACCACTGGACACCCAGTGTGTGGTTTGGGACGCAGCTGTATTCTGTTCTACAAAACGAACCCAGACGATGAGGTCAAAACATGATCATTAAAAAACGGGACTCATCTTTGAAGATGTAAAGACGTGTGGATGATTGGTGTCCATCTTTCATTCCTTCCTCAGAGACACATCCAACGTCTCCTCCTCTGGACTTTGCGTCTCTATTGGGCTTTTAACGCTGGATAGTTGTTGTGTAAATGGATGCACAAACCAATGATGCTGAGCTTCTACAGGAGAGACATCCCTGGTGAAGATGATTAGAGGGCAGCAGGAGGGAGACCTGTTTTACCCTCCAGGTGGGCGGAACTTTAAGGGGGTGACATCATGTGAAAACTATTAAGAGATGAGACAAGCTACAAATCTCCTGTGACTTCTTAAATGTTCAAAGCTTAGTTATTTGTGCCTGATCAATTTGAAATATGAAGTGCTTTTCGCTTCTTTTATTCAATGGTCCAAGTTTTTCTGACGTCCCATTCCAAAATCCACAGACTTTAATATGGTTACCTCCCTTTGCTGCATTGAGTCTTATGGGAACCCTTTTAGGGTTTTTGAAGCGAATCTGTAAGAATTTGTGCCCAGTCAGTTAACCCTCTAGAGCTCTGAGCACATTTATCCGATTTAGGCTTCTTGTGTTTCTGGTAACAACAGTTCAGAGTAACGGCGAGTGTGGAAGAGAGGACAAGGAGAGAGTGCAGGCAGGTTGGAATGGGTGGAGAAGAGTGACAAGGGTGACCTGTGAGAGACGGGGACGGGGAGAGAGTAGTGAGACCAGCTATGTTGTATGGGCCGGTAATGGAGCTGGAGGAGAGTTGAGATGTTGAGATTTGTATTAGATGGGACGTGGATAAGTGTGTTAGAGGGACAGCTCAGGTTGGACGTTTTGGAGGAAAAGTGAGAGAAGTTAGACTGTGCTGGTTTGGACATGTACAGACAAGGAGTAAATCAGGAGAAGGATGTTGAAGATGGAGCTGCCAGGAAAGAGGAGAAGAAAGACAAAGAGGCGATGGACATGGTGAGAGAGGACATGAAGAGGACAGGAAGACATGGAGATGGATGATTCATTATGGCAACACTGGGAGCAGCCAAACAAAGAAGAAGGAAAGGCTACTTGTTGTTTGTACTCTTTGTGTTCCCTAATAATATAGATACATAGATGCAAGGTGGTGGCTAACAACCATGCTAACAACAACCACCATTTCCAGATTATATTTATCAACCCAATATATTTTGGGTTTAATCTTGAAAAGTGTAGTTCACGGCTGGATTGCAAAGTGCAACGTTCTCCAGATACTTAGTTTGTCAGCATCTTTTGATGTTGGAAACCTTATGAACCTGAGAAGGTCAAAAGAGCTGTTATGAGGTCAGAAACCGATGCTGGTTGAGAAGACTTGCTTCCAGTTCATCCCAAAGGTCCTCAGCTGGGTTCCGGTCAAGGCTCTGCAGACTGTTGTCTAATTTATAGTTCACATCTACCTGAACCAAAAAAATAATAATTAAAAAAAATCTGGGTGGAAAGCTGTTGAAGGCCTAGTCCCAATACAATGGCATTCTTTAATTTGAGTTGTTTTAAACATGAGAAACCTTTATTATTTCCTCCCAAAATGAACAGAATACAGAGAGTAAAGCACTCTGTGTTCCAGGACAGTCATTCAAAGGCTCTAAAGGAACCCTCACAGGCGTTGTCCCGTATATCTAGTTAAAGAGCACTTCTGCTGCTCTGTAATGACGGCAACATTTTCAGAGTTCAACCCAGTGCAGCTGTTCTAACATTCAGCTTGTACTGCTTCATTTGATTTTAGAGTTATTAGTGGTTTGCCTTACTCTTCACTTTCAATGGAAAATGTAACTGTTAGTGTTGATTTTAGCTGTAATGAATCCCAAAATTACATGTTCATTTTAATCTGCTTCTAAATGGACAAATTTGGGCCAAGACTTTAGCCTAGCCTTAGAACAGGTTGAAAGTGAAAGTGACAACCCTTGTCATTGCGAGGTCATGGCACAGCACACATGAACCACAACGAAATTGGGCCTCTGCATTTTACCCATGCACACTCAAACCCGCGCAGCAGTGGGCAGCTATTGAAAGCGCCCGGGGAGCAGTGACAGGGACGGTACCTTGCTCAAGGGTACCTCAGGGCAACCTATTGGGAAGGGGTTTGAACCCCCGATCCTCCGATCATGCGGCTAACGCCCTAACCGCTAGGCCACCGCTGGTTGTCAGGGTGATGGAGGATAGGAGTGATGTGTGCTGAGTGTGAAAGTGAAAGTGACTACTCTTGTCATTGTGAAGCACAGCACAACAACATTCAACCTCTGCCTACTTTCACCCGTACGCACACGTGTAGCAAGGTGCAGCTATTGAAAGTGCCCGGGGAGCAGTGCCCGGGACAGTACCAGGGCAACCTATTGGTGAGGGAATCGAACTCACAATCTTCTGATCTGGGGCAACTCTCTAACCACTCTAGGGCCACCGCTGCCCCTAGTGTGGGAGTGAACTCCAGCAGATGTTGGATAAACAAGAGGGACACTTTGCTGTGAGACCGATGAACAAATCGCTGCGATAATCAAGTCCTGATTTATTAAAAGTCTAAATGAGAATTTCTGCATCCTTGGTGCTGAGTGCAGATTGGAGAAGTGAGTTATTATGGAGATGGAAAAAGGCCGTCTTGGTCTTCAAAGGTTAAGGCAGAATCAAAGATAACACCAAGGTTGCTTACAGTGGGATTAGCAAAGGCTTGCTGTATTTCAAGGAAACTATCCCTTAGTGATTTCGTTTCACTGCCTGAGGAGATGAACCAGAAGCACATAAAACTGTATCATCAGCATATAAGTGGATTTTGGAGTGGTTAACAGTGCGAGGAATAACATTAATAAATTTAGAGCGTGGGACCAAATATTGAGAGAAAGCCTGAAGACGGAGAGATGTAGGTGTACATTTACACGCTGCATCCAGTTAGAGGAGCAGCTGGAGAACCAAGTCATCAAGTGAGCTCAAAGTACTAGCTAATTCATCTAGAGTGATTCACAGGCGGGTGTCCAATTCAGCTTTCACATCATTTAAACTTACGACCCGAGAAAAAGCCTGATGGAAACCTGGATCATATATTACGCCTGACAAGACGATCATTAGGCCCGGTGGGTAGCGTGGTCAGGTGGATACCCTGGTGGTGCGGTCCAGGTCCTTTCTGTGCGAAGTGGACTTGTCCCTGTGTTTGTGTGGGTTTCCTCCCATTTTCCTGGGAAATGCAAGTGGACTGGAGATGTTAAATTGTCCCCTTGTTGTTTGTCTGTGTGTCTGCCCTGTGATGGACTGGTGGCCTGTCAAGGGTGTCCCTCCATCTTTCACCCAAGTGAAACTTGGCTCCAGCATCACATCAGACCTTCCTGAGCATAATCGGTTACATTCGTGAGTGAGAGGAGATCATTCGCTGCTTGTTGTCAAACCTCTCTAAAAAAAACTTGGACATGCAAGATTAATGCAAATGGGCCTCTAGGAGTGTCCCTCATCACCAGCCTTAAAAAGAGGACACACAGTAGTTGCCTCCCAGTCAGGAGCTAATTCAGCCGGATGATGCAAAAGGTTGTTATTTATAAAAAACATGTGAAACCAGCTGATCCAAAAAGCAATTCCTTCTAAACCTCTTCATAATGTGGATGGGAAACCTTCCACAGGGATGTAAGCAAGATGTGTGTGGCTACACATGGAGCCTCAGATGAAATAGATGGCCAGAGGTAAGAAAAAAAAAAAAACGTAGAAAGGTCAGAATATCATTTCTATCCATTTCTGAGATGTACGTGTGTTTCTGCTTCCATGAATCTTCAAAAATTACATAAAACCTGCTGTGCTGTTGTTTCACACATATGGGACCTTCATGGGTTGGCCACAACTCTAAAGCTGACAACAGAAGAACCAGTGCTGATTTTGTGGTTCCAGTGTCTCTTGTCTGTGGGGAGAGACATTAGGCAGTAAGAGTACAATCAGTTCTTAGATTTTGTTTCTGGAAAAAATGGACGAATCCATTTAAAGGACAAACCGTGATGTTGAGATGAACTGCGTCAGAACATTCCCATCGTGGCAGATCTTGTTGGGGTTCCTGGTATGTAGTGGTGCGTACCGACCAAAAGAGCTTCAAGGTTGTAGAACCATTGAAGTATCTATGATGGCATGGACAGGACTTACTGTTTGCTAGAAACAGGACAGATGTAATGCCCTATTTTACAGCCAGGTGAAGAAATAATAATTGGACATAGTTTTTGCATCATTTTGTCCTTTTCCATCCTTTCTTTCTGTGCCATCATTGCTAGTTTCACCTGTAATGGACCATCAAGCTGTCCAGGGTGTTTCTTCATCTTCGCCCTGTGAGCGCTGGGATTGGCTCCAGTTCCTCCCATGGCCCTGGTTAGGACAAGTGCTTTAGAAACGGGATGGATAGCTCATGTTTCATCTGTGTGGTTGGTTGCTTGGCAACAGAGATTATTGATTATCATCCTCGATTGAACATTTCAGGGTTTTTTCCCAAACTGAGCTGTAAAATAATTCCTTAAAATAACGTTCACTACTGTAATGTGATGTTGTCAAATAAATGATCTTTATTTTGTTCAACCTTAACTTGGAACCAAAGGAAGCTCCTGTTGTAGAGCCACTGATTTCCTTCAAGTATATTATTTTCACTTTCTGGTGATTCAAGCCATGAAGATGAATAGTCTAAACTTTAGCTAAAGTATTTTCTTATTTCTTTTGATCTAGAGCAGTAGACCAGCGGAGCAAATGTTCCCAAACTGATTACACTATAATCAAAGCCAGATTAAGTCCATTATCCTCTAAATTCTAAATGTTACTCTATAACCTGATAGGCGCTAAAAGTCCTCTTGCGCTCATAAATGGAAAGAGCTTTCCATGAGGAATATTATGCATTTCCATGGAAGGTCGTTCTGCAAACCACCATGTTATACATGCACTTTTCAACCACTGTCATCCTGCAGGCTGTAAAATGACTCTGAGTGCTGGTCTGCGGTGCATGAGGAGGTCTTCCTCTTCTGATTGAATTCTATTAGATGTCAGATCCTGTGCTGGAGAATCGTGGCACTTTGTAGCTCCTCATAAAAGTTGTTTTTAGGATATTTCAGTGCTCCCTGTTGGACACTCGCCTGTCCTGAGTTCTCTGGGGAGACACCTAGTTTAGAGAAGTCCCAGGCACAGATGAGACTAATTCAGACTGGGTGTAAAGGCTTGACTGTGAGACGAAGACATTGCAAAGCCTCCTGAGCAAAGCCACCGAGTTACCAAGCCTTCTGTGGTGGTGGTGTTGACTTTTTGGAGAATTGAGAATTGATCTGCTGTTCATTTTTGTAATTTGAGATTGGCGCTTTAGTTCTAAAAGGTTTTTCTTTTTTTTTTTCATTGGTTGATGGAAGAAAGAAAGGTGTAGAAAATTATAGGTGTAGGGCTAGTTTGGAAAGATTACTCCCCATGGTTTTCCTTGAACAGATGCATCTTCAGATGATGCTTGAAGTCAGGAGGAAGTTAATTCCAAGAGTCTCAATGCAGGTCTTTTTGAGGAGAGGATGCTCAAGGCGAGCCGTGCTGGATGTTCTGCTGATATGAGCAGACATGATGATTGATCTGTGCCTCGAAATAAGGAGGTACAAGTCTGTTCTTGGCTTTGAAGGCAGGTGTTCTGGATTTGAACCTGCAAGATGAGCAACTTTCTGACCAAAGTGATGTTCCCATAAAACAGTCAGTGAAAATGAAAGTGACTAATTGTCATTTTGAACACAAAGTGAACTACAACTGAGCACATCCTCTGTATTTAGCATACACACACCGCCCAGCAGGGGGCAGACCTATCCAACACCTGGGGAGCAGTGATGGGAATGGTTCCCCTGCTCAAGGGAACTTCAAGAAAACCTACTGGTGCTGGACTCACACCCACAACATTCTAAACCCCGGGGCTAGTCCATAAACTTTAGGACACTGTCGCCCAAGCTGCATGTGCGAGTTGTGATTAAAAGAAACACCAACATTTTAAAGAACAGAATAAAAAACAAAAATGGAAGAAACAAAAGTCATGAATCAAACAAATTTCAAGTCAACTTCAGGTTGACCTTCTTTTTCAGCTTCAGTACAGGGTGTCTCACTCACAGGGGAAAAAAAATAAAAAAAGGATGGCCTAAGGAAAAGTTCCTTCGTTCCAGCTTTGGAAAGAAGAGCATGAAAGTGAAGTGAAAGTGACTATTCTCATGATTGCGAGGTCACAGCACAGCACACAGTGAACCACAACAAAATTGGACCTCTGCATTTAACCCATGCACACAAACACACCGTGCAGCAGTGGGCAGCTATTGAAAGCACCCGAGGAGCAGTGACGGGGATGATACCTTGCTCAAGGGTACCTCAGGGCAACCTACTGGTGAGGGGTTTGAACCCACAATCCTCCGATCCTGTGACCCCCTAACCACTAGGCCACCGCTGCCCCATGTTCTTCAGCGTGGAGGTGAAATGTCTTGGGTCTCTGAGAAAAATACCTTTTCAGCTTCTTCTTTTGAGCCAAAAGAAGTGTCTTCCTGAGCCAGTGGAAGTGTCTTCTTCAAATCTGGGTTTCTTTGGAAACAGGAAAAAATTACCAAGGCCAGGCAGCAAGGACCGACTTCAGTCATGAGAAAAGTGTCTTTATTAGCCACAGGAAACGTGTCCTCTTGAGCCACGAAAAATATATCTTCAGCCATGAAGAAGTGCCTCCTTGAAGTGTTTCTTTCCTTCAGAGTTAGATACCAGACAGGACTGAAGATACCGCAGTGATCGGAAAACGTCTTGCAGCTTGGTGTCTCTCCCTCCTGTTTTTAATTTCTGAAAAAATGGGTGGATGAAAAATAAAGACCTGCTTTACATTTTAGTGAATTTTGCTAGAAATTCAGTTCAAACACTCTGGACAGGACGCCAGTCCATCAGAGTCACACCAAGAGGAACATTTAGCATCTCCATGCACACTCCACACAGAACCCAAACAGACTCTTCAAGGGATCAAATCCAGGACCTTCATGCTGTGAGTAGATAGTTCAGACGATGGTTATTGTAGGACAGGACCACATCAGGACAGTCGGGACATGGTGCAGATGGTGCGGTCATGGGTTTCTATCATGTCCTGGAATCAGATTTAAGACAGAAGTTGATTTTACTGATCAACACCACGTTCATCCTGCAGTCCGGTCTGTAGAGGTGTGTGAGGAAAGGATGGAGCTGTCAGTGGAAACAGTTATAAGGGGGTAATGTGGGGATTAAAACATAATGAGCGACAATGAGAGAGCGAGAGAGCGGGGAATGAAAAAAAAGGATGATGGATAGATGGATATATGGAGTGATGGGAGGCTCGATGGATGGATGGATTAATGGATGGACAAATAAACGGACACAAACAAAGATAAAAACACAGTGAGGGAAGGATAGAGGGATACAATTAGATGGATGGATGGATATATGAACAGATGAATGGACAAGCTATATGGCTGGATTAATGGATGGATGGACAAATGGACAGACACAATCGGAAAAAAGAGAGTAAAATGCAGTAAGGGGTAGATAGAAAAAGGAAGAGAGCAAAGATATCTATGATGATGAGGGGGGAAAAAGTGAAGGGAAAACAGGAAAAGGAGGAAAGAAACCAGGTGAGAGATGGAGAGGTGGCGTGTGTGTGGGGGGGTGTAGGGGTGTGTGTTCTGGGGGGACGCTAGGAATCATGCCTGTTAGCCAATGGGTTTAAAGAGAGAAGCAGATGTGTGTGTGTGTGCGTGTGTGTGTGTGTGTGTGTGTGTGTGTGTGTGTGTGTGTGTGTGCGTGCATGTGCGCATGTGTTTGAGGTTCCACCTCTCCTCCCTCAGTGAGGGGAGAGCAGAGACATGAGCGCTTTTGCATCCTTCACACACACACACACACACACACACACACACACACACTCTTCCCTCTCTCACTCTCTCTCTCTCTCTCTCTCTCTCTCTCTCTCTCTCTCTCCCCAGCGTCTCTCTCTTTCACCCACACTCATTCTCCCTGCCTCTCCGCTCGGCTGTGGAAGTGTGTGAGCTGTGTTGAAGGTAAGTCACTGGCTCTCTTCTTTATTTTACGCTGATCACTGCTGTGTGTGTGTGTGTGTGTGTGTGTGTGTGTGTGTGTGAGTTTGAGAGAGAGAGGGATGTTCAAAGATGCAGCAATGCTCAGAGCCTTCAGCTGAATTTTATTGCTCCTCTTTTACCACGCTGTGTGTGTGTGTGTGTGTGTGTGCGCGGTAGAAGTGATGAAGGATAAGATGAAGGATAAGTTTGGGATGACCTGTGAAGCAGGAGAGGTGGTTATGTAAGTGCGGCAGGACGTCGCCGCCGAAAAATGAGATTATGGCAAGTTTTAGATGCAATCGAGAAAGGGCAGGAGGAGGAAGAGAGGAGAAGGAGGAGAGAAGGGATAAAGAAGTGAGAGAAAAGAGAGATGGAAGAGAAGAGAAATATGCTAGGATATTAGAGAGAGAGAGAGAGAGAGAGAGAAATGAAATAGAAGAGGGGGAAAAGGGGGAATGGTAATGAGAGGAAAAGTGGGATGGAGGAGGGACAGAAAGAAAAGATATGATAGAGGAATGGGGAAGGAAAAGAAGAGACAAATAGAGAAGAGAGAGAGAATTAAAGAGAGCGAAGGAGGGGGATCAGTAAAGAGAAAGGAAAAAGTAGTGGGATGGAAATGAGAGCGGAAGAGAGGAAAAATGGATGATAGAATGGACATGATAAATAAAGAGGGAAAGAAGAGAAGAAAGAGAGAGAATGGAAAAGAAGAGAGGGAAGGAAGACGACAGAAAGGAGAAAGGAAAAGAAGAGGGATGAAAAGAAGGGAGAGGAGGAAAAGAAGGGATGATAGAGAATGGGGAAAGAAGAGAAGGGACAAACTAACTATAGAGGATAGGAAAAGAAGAGAAGGGGATGAAGGAGAGAAAGAGAGGCAGCTGAATGGCTGAACTGTTTTGTTCCCGAACACATGAATAAATAATAACAGGAAGCTTTAACTCTTTAACCTTCATGAGCCTCAACCGTTCCTTCTGTTATTACATTGTAATAACTCCATTCGCTTCCACTGTGTTTATTGTAATTACTGTTTAATAAGCATTAAAATGGGTTAGAATGATCCCTGAGGGGTTCAACTGACCAAGACAACCTCAGTACAGTTTCTGAATTCCACACCTATTAATGTGGACCCATCGGGGTTAATTTAGCTACACTCTGAGTTATCAAACTCTCATCACAAGATTCTATAATTATTAAACCACTTTGTAAAATGTCCTACAGCTTTATGTTCCATTACTGATCAGTAATGATTAAAATGCATAAACAGTGAATTACGAAGCGATAGACTGTCCAGACTTCCGTTTTTTTGTGGTTGTTTTTAATTAATTCATCATTAAATACTAAACTGTTATTACTGTTAATGAATAATAAGCCATTTCCCACCATTTCCTCTGTATTTACTGATCAATAAGGTCTTTGATTGAACTGAGTTACTGATTGGTGATCAGTTTGGCGCTAAAACCACAGCTCAACCTCAAGATTCCACCTCAGGAAGACTTTAATCCTGAGAAATGTCCGTCCACTCTTTCTTTTCTGTCCACGGTATAATAAACGCCACTGGCCGTCCAGTGGCTTTCGCTCAATCCGGGCTTGTAGCTCCTAAATCCTTTTGTTCTGAGCAAATAATGGAAGGAAGGGGAGGAAGGCTTTGACCGATCAATCCCATTATGTCTGAAGTAGGCCAGAGTGTGTGGCTTTTCTTTTCTTTTTTTCTTTGCCGTCTTCGTTTGTCCCCAGCTGTAACACCACGCCTGGAAGATCAGTGGTGAATGTATGTGAGGCAACGAGGGCAGCGAAGGCAATTAGTTTCCCTCGCAGGCCGTTAAGCAGTTGCTGAATAAGCAGCAAGGTGTGCACTTGCTCGCATTTGTTTTGGGCTTTCTCTTTTTTCGCCGTTCGACATCTACATTCTCGTAAGGTCTCGCTAATAGCGGTTTGGCAGATCGTCTTTTTCCAGGGTAGGAAGGGGATGTCAGCGAGCTGCCGGCTGGATCTTTGAACTTCTCCGCACTGCTGTAGGTTCACTTTGAAGCTCACCTGCTCCACATTCAGCAGCCTATATAAATATCTCACAGCTCGAGAATACCGAATGAGCGTCTGCAGGTACATCGTTTGTCAAAAGTTTAGGGACGCCTGGCCTTGGTTTGAACATTTTCAAACATTTTGGTTTGAGCTGTGGAAAGTGTTTCTCCGGCACGGCAACTTAGCAGGAGGTGGAAAGCCTTCCAGAGGTTAATACAGACTCTTGAAAGTAGAATTTATTCAAAGTTTTTTAATATCTGTTAGTCTGTTCATCATAAAACATCTAACCCTTGTGTGGTGCTCATGGGTTCTATGCTGGGTCTGGTCGACCGTCAGCAATTTTGAGAATTTAAATCAATTCAGCCGTAACAAATGTATAGAACAATATTGAACACACAGTGAATCTCAGTGTTTAGCAATTAAGACATCATTTGTGGTTAATATTTACATTTAAATCTTTTAGATTTAGAGACAGAGGATAAATGTTGGAGGGAACATAAGAATTAGTACAGACACTTAAAAGTAGAAGTACCGAGATAAAGTTCAGGAATGTACTGAGAGCGTAAAGTAAAAGTACAGGAATGTACTGAGAGTGTAAAGTAAAAGTACAGACATGTACTGAGAGCGTAAAGTAAAAGTACAGGAATGTACTGAGAGCGTAAAGTAAAAGTACAGGAATGTACTGAGAGTGTAAAGTAAAAGTACAGGAGTGTACTGAGAGTGTAGAGTGAGACGTGTCTCCTCTGAAGGACGTCTGGAGCGTCTGTCTGTGCTGAAAGTGAACTGAATCTCACTCCATATTAATAGAATTAAAGACTATTAAAGCCTCGAACTTCAACTCCAATAAAAACAATCTACTGAAAATAATCCACATGAACTTCACCGCTTCACTTTCATCACCGTCTCTACTAGTTCTCCATCACGGACACACACTCACACACCCTGAACACGCCTACTCCACCTCTAATTTATTTTTTATTACTTCATTTTTTTTTATGTACACTAGTAAATAAGGCAATAAATAAATGATCAAAAGAAGTGTTAAACACTCCTCCAGGACAAATAAATTAGAATTTAAATCAGCAGTTTACAGTATTTAACCTAAGAAGCAGCTGGTCATGGTTCAGGTTTAGACAGTAAAATAAATGAGTTGAGATTTTTTCCGAACACCAGTCCGATTCCTCGTCTTTGTAAAGTGGGCAGTCATTAGAGGAGTTAGGTGCTGAAATACCTCTGGACATCGGCGGTGCTGAGACTGATGACTGTGGAAAACGTTTCTCTTTATCGGATTCACATTCGCCACTGTTTGGCAGCCCAGAAGGTCTCGGAACAAAAGGGCCAGAAATAATGGGACTGGATTACGAAACGGGGCTTGTTTGAGCAGTTGAACTTCATGGTGTTACGCTGACCTGGACTGGAAGGTCCGCAGCGCTGTGGAGAAACTGGTCACTCTTAAAATGGAAAGGTGAAGGGTTTTGGCAAATACCACCACTTCAGAACCACTTCTTGAACCATTTAGAACCACTTTTGGTCCTGGTAGTTTGAAGAACCGTTTCCATAAATAACATCACAGAAACACCACTTTTTGCCCCTTTAAGAGCTTTTTCTGGTTCTCTTAAGAATCTTAGTTCTTTGGAGAACCAGTTTTGTAAAGTAGATGTTTTGAGCAGGAAGAGCCTCAGTAATAAATCGGATCAGAAGATTGAGGGTTCAAACCCCTCACCAGTAGGTTGCCCTGAGGTACCCTTGAGCAAGGTATTGTCCCCGTCACTGCTCCCCGGGCGCTTTCTTAGCTGCCCACTGCTGCACGGTGTTTGCATGGGTTAAATGCAGAGGTTCAGTTTGGTTGTGGTTCTCTGTATGCTGTGCTGTGACCTCGCAATGACAAGAATAGTCACTTTCACTTTTTGTTTATTAATGAATATTAAACAATATTCAATCAACACTGAATATAAAGCAAAAACAGTGAAGAAAGCGACTGTTTTTTTAAATCTGTGGTTCTTTGTGGCACTTTTTAAATTATTTTTTTTTCCCACCTCTCCCAGAACTTTGAGAAGTCTCTCACATTTTGTTAGCAGCTTCCTGAGGCTTGCAAATTATATACAATATCCAGAAATGTTTCGGAGCGAAAGGACACCAACTCCCTGTCCCAACATGTCCTCTTCTTGAGGTAGACATTTGGTCGGAAGTGATTGTCTCTCACTCACTCACTCATTTTCTGAGTCTCTTGTCCTGATCAGGGTCATGGGCATCAAGGGAATCAATTCCAGCTTTCACAGGGTGAAGGGTGGGACACGTCCTGGACAGGTCATCAGTCCATCTCAGAGCAGGCGCACAGACAAACACACTCGCATCTAGTTGGAAGATTTAAAATCTCCTGACCTGCATGTCTTTGGGGTCACACCCTGGACAGGTCACTAGTCACAGGACAGTCCCACACATTCACATCTAGAGGGCAATTTAGCATCTCCAGTCCAGCTGACATGCAAGTCTTTAGACGCTGGGAAAACCAGAGCTCCCGGACACAAAGACACAGATGTCCGCTCCACACAGAAAGGGTCCTGACCGTCCTGCCTGGAAATCAAGTCTAGGACCTTCTTGCTGTGAGGAGACCACCCACTGTCTGATGAGAAAAATGATAAGCCTTTTTAATTCAATAATATCAACACAATGTTCTAACCATGAAGAAACCAAAGCTCGGTAACATGGCGTTCGAATCTGTAGAACAGAAATGTGCTTTTTGGTGTCCGGACGAAGTGTGTTTCATTGGCGTGTGATTAATTGGCGCGAGTGTGGAGGCAGGTGGGACGATGATATCGAGCAGATCTCAGCCTGCATCTGATAAATCAGTACACTCAAACTCCAACCCAAATTGGCTCCAAGTGGGACTTGGCTACAGTTCCTGCTTAATGAGAAGCATGTTCCTTTATTTCATTTACCACCAGCTCATTACAGAGAGCAGAGGGAGGGATGGGCTGAGAGAATTAGCAGGAGAAAGATGCCGTCACGTTCTGCAGGCTTTAGCTTAACCCTGCTCAGGTCCCCCATGGAGTCGATGCCTTCAGATGTTTCTTCTTGGTGTGTTTTTTTTTTTTTTTTCACTCAGCTCATTGAAACTGTGTGAAAGATCTTCTACCTTTTCAGTCCAGACGGCTTTTGCATCTGCAGAAGGTCAATATGATTAGAAATTGAAAAAAAGTGATTGTTTGGTATATGGGCTTAATTTGCTGTGTCATTTTGTGTAATTGTTTTGAAACGGAAGCAGTGAAATATATTAAAATCTACCGACACAAATGAAGTTCATTATATTAACACAGTGTGGAACTATGTAGTTATTTATAAGTGCTAACAAGATCTAACAGTGGCTTCTATTGGCTGCTCTTCATTACATTATTATAGTTGTGGATGATTTAGAAATTTCTGCATATACAATAAACTGTTTTGAAAGTTTGTTTTTCAATCAAAATTTTCCAGTTTTCCAAATTTGAAACTTGAAATTTGAAATAGTTTTGCTCCAGTTGTCCCCTGTTAGTCCCAGAAATGCAAAGAGATGATTAAGGCTGAATTTCCAAAGGTAACGAAGTCACTCCTCCTTTCTTCAAATTTTTCTTCCAGACTTTGTCTTTAATGTTGAGGAACTGTTCTCCAGATCTTCCTGAAGGACAGTGTTGTTGTCTCTCATGTTCAGTCCAGTCTCTGTACCTGAGCAGTTTGATAGTTCTGTGTTGGTTAATCCACACAGTGATCTACGTCTGAACCTTCAAGCAGAACAAAGCGTCTCACTTAAGACATGAAGCAGTGAAGAAACAGGTGCAGATGCTAACTGCTGAGTGGGTGGAATCTCTTTATCTAGAACCTTGTATCTTTAGACACTTTGTAGCGCTAAGACATTTGCTCCTGTGTCTTTTATTTAATTCTCACTTTTGACGAAGATAAGACATCAACTGGTATTTTGTATCAACAATGTGATGTTTTATAAAAATATTTCATACAGCTGTTCATATCCAGTAGATCCACCTTCAGTAATTAGCTAGCCTGCCATCTTTGCTTGTCTCCAACTGTCAGCACCACGTGCCTTAACGAGTGGTTAAGAACCAGCTCCTTCACCTGACTGACCTTCATCATCCTAAATTAGCACCAAATACAACAATGTGTATAATTTCTTTGTTTAAATGTTGGTTACCATTTATATCTTTCACAAAATGATCCTTTCATGGAAAAGAGGTGAAGTGAGAAACCATGAGTGGGTGTGATGACTGTGTTCAGCTTTCATCAAATATAATCCAAGGATGATGTGATTTCACAGCAAATTATAACCGCTCTCTAAAAACTGTCAGGATCGCATAAGAGTGTTCAAAGATTCTGTCTGGGTCTGAAGGGTTAAAGGTTAAACATTGTTCTAGATTGTAATGACACTTGGACACAGTTCAGCGGGTGCGTTTCGTTCTCCTGAGAATGCAGACTGGAACTTACCTGGATATAAATACAGCCTGGGTTTCTTCAGGGACTCGTCTCTTCTGCCTGAGTCGAATAACAAACCCTCGTCCTCCCCAGCCGTCCCCCTTTTGGATAGAAAGCTTGAATGAGTGTCCTCTCAGCCGTTCCGTTTGCTTGTGTGGTTCTTTTCTGCATTTTTATTTCTGTAGGAGCAAAGGCACTTTTGGGAACTGATTCAGGCGTGACAGGCTGGAGGGGCGCAGTAGACGTATTCAACTTTGTTCACATGCAGAACGCACAACCTAACAACTGCCCGGGCAGGCAGCCACTAGGGGGCAGCGCGTTATGATGCCTTTTGTTAGCATGTCAGAGAAAGTACCAGCATTCACCTCACCTGTTAAGGGCAATCTTCCTTTAGAGGTTTCCATAATTAGCTTTACATGCACTTGGGAAACCTTCTTATTTGGTGTAAACAAGTGAAAGTGACTAATCGTCATTATGAACACAACAGCAAAGTAAACCGAAACCATGGGTTTAATCCTTAAATTACATTTACAGCATGTTCAGAGAGAATTCCAAGTCCTAATTACAGGAACCGTGTACCTGGGGCAACATGGGGTTCATAAGTTTGAACAGGAACCCAATGGTGGTGGTGCTGGAGGTGGGATTTGAACATGGGACCTCCTGGTTCACGGGTGAGTATCCTGCCTCTAGGGCACCATGTCTGACCGTGTAGCAGTGGGCTGTTATATCCAGGCCCCAGGCAGCTGGTCCAAGTCTCAAACCCGCAACCTTCTGATTATGGGGCCAAGTGAAAGTGCACCTGAAACTGACTATGTTATTGAGAACGCAGCGAACAATCAAGCACACCCTCTAAC
This sequence comes from Hepsetus odoe, assembly GCA_017165825.1. Taxonomy (NCBI): domain Eukaryota; kingdom Metazoa; phylum Chordata; class Actinopteri; order Characiformes; family Hepsetidae; genus Hepsetus; species Hepsetus odoe. Next base: position 1,583,083 of record CM029369.1, read on the forward strand.
CCACAGACACCATCCAGCAGGGGGGTAGGCATATCCAGCACTGGGGAGCAGTGATGGGGGACGGTTCTCAAATATATTGGACAAAATTGACTTGGATCCCCAAATCCAGTCTGCATTTCACTTTTTGCCAACTACTTGTCATTTCATTCCAGTATCCAAAGACGGATACACTTTAGCGAATTCTGACAAAGAACAGAATAACTTCTGCAACCTTCTTCACAAAGTGAGCCATTTTTCTCATTGAATTTCTTTTTTGTCATGGACACCTCAAAAAAGGCGAGAGACAAACGTGCGGCGGTGTTCTGTCAGATAAGGAGACGGATGAGACTGGCTGTATTTCTGTTTACCCAGATAGCAAGTCAAGTTATTTCTTTCTCATGTTTAAAAGACAGCAAGTGTCAAGCAAATAGTGCTCCACAATAAATCAAACAAAATCATAACAATGAATTAAAGTAAGGCACTGCAAAATGAAAATAATGTTAAAAATATATCATTAAAGGCTATTGAAATAGAGGAGATAATATTAAAGGACCACAGTCTTTAAGAAGAAAAGATTTAGAAATTTGAGTTGAATTACTGTTGGGGGAGAATCACTAGAAAAAAGATGATTCCAAAATCTCAGAGCAGCCAAAAAGAGAAAATACCTTTAGAGTTCAACCAGGACGTCTGAACATATCTGGATTGTAAGGATGGAGAGGTGGAATGGAGGCTGAGAAGGTGAGAAATGCAGCCATGAAGATCTTTATAAACAAAAGATGATACAGATATCAAAGCTGTAGATCTTCAAGAGCCAGTTTGAAGTTGTTCTTATTGAATTGGAGGCAATGCAGGGGGCAGCTACTGAAAGCAGTGACTGGGACAGTACCTTGCTCAAGGGCACCTCAGAGTAACCAACTGGTATGGGATTTGACCCCATGACCTTCTGATCCTACGGCCAACTCCGTAACCACTAAGCTCCCGCTGATGACTTTATTCTTAATATTCTTTGATAATTTATTATTGATCTTGAAAGTGAAAGTGACTACCCTTGTCATTGTGAAACACAGCACAACACAACAAACTTCAACCTCTGCGTTTCACCCACACACGTGCAGCAGGGGCAGCTATTGAAAGTGCCCGGGGAGCAGTGAAGGGGATGGTACCTTGCTCAGGGCAACCTACTTTGAGGGAATCAAACCCACAATCTTCAGATCTGGGGCAACTCCCTCACCACTAGGCCACCGCTGCCCCATGATGTCTCCGCTCCCATTTAGCAGACTCTCTCATCCAGAGCGACTTCCATCTCCTAATTACAGGGACAGTCCCCCCTAGAGCCATAGGTCCAGAGGCAAGTACCCTTCCACTAGATCACCTCCACCCAAGGTGTAGTTTGTCATGTGATTGAAGATTGTCTTCTGTGTAAAGACAGTGAAGATCTCCGCAGTTCTGATGGTTGGAGGAAGTTCCACCTCCTGAGAAACTGAAGATTCTGAATATTACAGTTACATTCCTGACAGAAACCTGAGATCAAGCCAGGCCACTAAAAGCCCAAAATGAAAGTGAAAGTGACAACCCTTGTCATTGCGAGGTCACAGCACAGCACACAGTGAACCACAACGAAATTGGACCTCTGCATTTAACCCATGCAAACATCATGCAGCAGTGGGCAGCTATTGAAAGCCCGGGAAGCAGTGACTGGGACGGTACCGTGCTCAAGGGTACCTCAGGGCAACCTACTGGTGAGGGAATCGAACCCACAATCTTCCGATGCTGGGGCAACTCCCTAACCACTAGGCCACCGCTGCGTAGTGAAAATGAAAGCAGGTTCTGGGAAAGTGTTGGGGCAGTGGTGGCCTCATAGTTTTAACAGGTCATGAGTTTGAATCCCAGGCCAGTAGGTTGCCTAGAGGTACCCTTAAGCAAGGTACCATCTCCATCACTGCTCCCTGGGTGCTTCCAATAGCTGCCACCTGCTGCAAGGTAGCTGTGGATAAAATGTAGAGGTGGACTTTTGTTGAGTTCACTGTGTGCTGTGCCGTGTTTCACAATGATGAGAACAGTCACTTTAGCTTTTCTGTGTCCAGATTGACCTGCAGGGGTGATTAATTAAACACCGCCTCAGTTTATGATTCAGATACTCAACTTCGGGACGTTTCCAGACCGCAGGAGTTCAGCCGTGTGTTGCTGCAGGACAGGCTGATGATTCATGGCCGGAATCAATGAAACTGTCTCTCTCTCTCTCGCCGTGTGTGTTTTCCATGTCTATGTGTCTGCCATGTGCTTGTGTTTTGTTATTTGTCCATCAGTTTCACCCCTGATTCCCATTTATCTCCTCCCTTTGTTGAGTTTGGTCTTGTTATGGAGACTCCTTTGAAAGATCTGTCATTTTAAACCACAGAACACAGTAAACCACAACCAAACACGTCCTCTGTGTTTAACCCACACACACTGTGCAGCAGGGGACAGACCTGGTGAGCAGTGATGGGGACGGTACCTTGCTGAAGGGTACCTCAGGGCAACCTACTGGTCTGGGAATTGAACCCATGACCTTCCTAGGGCCTAGTTGATAAACATTAGACCACCACTGTCTATGTTCGTTATCGTCTTTATTGGTTCCTGTGGTTCTCATGGTTCTTGTTGTCCTTGTTGTCTTTCTTTGTGGTTTGAACTCCTCAACCCTGATAGAAATGTTTTACAGTGAAGCAATAACAAAGAAGAAGAAAAAACACTTCAATTTTCCAAAATTGAGTCATTACAGCGTAGCATTCATCGCTGCTCAAAGGTGCAGGACATCCGCTTTGTCATCTTTGTTTGGGTTTTTTCTTCTTTTTGTTGATGTTCAAACAACAACAGTAACAAATCCAAACCAAAGACACTGAGAGATTTTCTAATGAATGCTTGGTGTCCCTAAATTTTTGACACGTATGATCCCTCTGGGGACGTTCGGTCCATGATGCTTTGAACATCACAAAGGAAAGTGTGCTGAATAGTAACTGATAAGGATCACTTTTCCAGCCAGATTGTAAATGTCAGCTGGAGTCGGGCTGAAACGAGCAGGACGAAGACTCTCCATAATCATCCTGATTGTCCTGAGCAGTTCTCCAGCGTTTCACTGAAAGAGGCTCCAAGAAGCATCTCCGTGAAGAGTCACTGGGCGGGGACTCTAATGGACAGCTTTTTAGAGCGTCTAATTATTACTGTCCAGGCTCCGCCCACTACTATTAGTTTGTTTGTGCAATAGTGTTGTTTATGACATGTCAGCTTCACAAAGGCTGCACAATGTATCATTTCTTCATTGTTGCCACAATGTGCAAATGAAGATCACATTATGCAAATGATGAATGCAATATGCAAATTAGCCTCTGTGTTTTTAACAGGGTGTGCAAAACAAACAAAAAAAAAATCTGATTCCTATTTCAATATTACCATTTTCTGGCTGCAGGATCTATTGATATTTCATTTTTCTCTCTTTTTTTGGTGAAATCTATCTGTCTATTTCTCTCTCTCTCTCTCTCTCTCTCTCTCTGTAGATAGAGGTACTTGTCTCTGGAGGATTGGGGGATGATTTCAGTCTGGGTTGCATTAGGGTTTCATTGGCTCTCTCCACTGGTCACACACACACACACACACACACACTCTCTCTCTCTCTCTCTGCAGTGTCCATCTCCACTGCTTATCGACCAAACAGTTCCCAACTTCATCAGCCATACGATCTCTCACTCCTCCTCAAGTTCCACCTCAGTCTCAAAAGAAAGATGAACAGAAAGTGATAGATAGATAGATACAGATGGATAGATACAGATGGATGCACCGATAGATATGTAGATGTGAAGGAGATGAGGAGAGAGAGAGAAGAACAGATGGATGGATAGATGTCACATCAAGTAGGCCTTATTGTCATTTTAACCACATACACAGTGAAACGAAACAACGTTCCTCCAGGACAATGGTGCTACAGAACACAGAACATGAATTAGCACAGGACAAAGAACAATAAACTGAACAAGTGCAGACAGAACAACATATCTGCAGACAGAGGTTCTCTGAGGTTTAAAAATGTTCGAAGACTGTCTCCAGCGTCCATCGGGGGGACGAAGTCGGACAATGCAGTGCGGTGAATCAGTGGTTCCAGCAGCTGAAGAGTAAAGGCCGTTTGAATAGCAAGCAGCTCTTTCTTCTTACTCTAGACAAGGCGGCTCATGAAACACTTTGTGTGAGTGTGTGTGTGTGTGTGTGTGTGTGTGTGTGTACACGTGATGTGTGTAGGTCTGTCGGATCCTTGCTTGTTACCCTGAGATGAAAGGAAAGCGGGCCACTGTACATGCATATTTAGCTCCCCGAGCTTTTTTTGCCAGAGCCTTAGAAGACACGATGAGAGGACAAGAGGACAAAGAGTGAGGAAAGCTATTTGTCAATGACAGCTGATCTGACCAGCGCCGTGTCCTGGTGCATTTTAATGGGCTTCTTTGTCGCACGCCTCCGCTAGCAGTAGCCTTCACCCTGTTTGATGAAAAACACTGTTTTTAGCGACTGTCATCTTCCCTCTTAAACTAGGTCTCACAAAAAAAAGTCCATCTTGGCTCCTGTTCTGTTTTCTTCCTTGATTAGATTGCCTCCGGTCATGGATTCATAACACAGCAACCAAAATCGGTGCGTTTCAGAGACGGCAGATCTGCTGGGGTGGATAACCTTGATCATGAACTGATCTCAGGTGGCTTTAATATCAATCGCTCCCTGTAAGCAAGAGTGAAACCACCTTAACGTCACCAGACTGGACGGGTTGGGGGGGTCTAGTGGAAGGATGCTCACTTGCAGACCAAGAGGTTGCAGGTTTGAATCTAACACCTTTAGTTTGCTGGGCAAAAGCCTGAACCTCAAACGTCTCCAGGGAGACTGTCCCTGTAATTGTGAAACAAAAGTCGCTCTGGATAAGAACGTCTGATAAATGCCGTGAATGTTGAAAGCCTCACAAAAACAAGCTGAAGATTTAGTTCTAATGGTATGTTCACACTGGGAGCAGAAAGAGTGTCCCAGGCGCCCTGCTTGCAATGCTGCTGAACATTGTGGACACACATCAGTGGACAGGGGACAGAATGCTTGATCATTTTAAAAGGGGTATAGAGTGACCACAAGTAACTAAGCTAATTAACTGCATTCCCATCTTGCGTTGTTTATGAATGACGTTTTCAGAAGCTTCTCACTACAATGGATAAGTGAATATTAGTTGTTTTCATTGCGTCATCATTTAACCTGTGCTGAAGATGTCAGAAATCATGATGTGTTCCTCAAGTTCTTCAGCTCAGGGTATATCACTTCCTGCTGCAGGAGCTGTGGCTGGATGATGTCAGGATACATTGTGTTTGGTCATAAAAAAAAAAGGTTTACATAGTTGTGTGCTCAGGAACTCTCTGGAGTGAGTAACGTTTGTTTATTTGATGTTTAGATCTTTAGAGGGCGACGGTGAGGAACGTTTGTTTATTTGATGTTTAGTCCTTTAGAGGGCGACGGTGAGGAACGTTTGTTTATTTGATGTTTAGTCCTTTAGAGGGCGACGGTGAGGAACGTTTGTTTATTTGATGTTTAGACCTTTAGAGGGCGACGGTGAGGAACGTTTGTTTATTTGATGTTTAGACCTTTAGAGGGCGACGGTGAGGAACGTTTGTTTATTTGATGTTCATTAGATCTCTAGAGGGTGACGGTGAGCAAGGTTAGTTAAGAATTTATGCTCGCTAACTAAGCTGCTGATGTTAATGTTATTACCTGGTATGCTAATATCACACGCAGTTGTTTTCATTTAGAAATGAGCTCGTCTATTTCCTGAACCTCCTGCTCTTTGAACACCCCCTGGTCTCTGAAGTGCTTTCCAATTCTGAACCAGTGCCACTCTTTCCCCACTGGGCATTCATCACCTTCGTGGCATGTGGCTGGTCAGGTCTGAGCGCTGGTGATGCTGCTCTGCCAAGAGTACGGGATAATTAATAGCATTGGGAACAGGGGGCCCAGTGTGTCTGAGCTCAGGATGTGTGTGTTCGTGGGTGTGTTATTTCACTAAGCACAGAAATACAGTGTTTGTGAGCCCCTAAAATTTTCTATATTTCTGCATAAATATGGCTTAAAAAACAGATTTTCCCAAAAGCAGGTAAAGAGAAGATAAAAGGAGCCCAATAAAACAAAAGACATAAAGTTTGCACGAGTGCCTATTTAATTAGCTAGCGAAAGTATTTAGTATAAACACCCTCCTGAGGAGTTTTAGTCGGTTCCTCCGTACAGAACAGCTTCAGCTCTGAGAAGTTGGTGGGTTTCCTTACTTCAGCTCCTCCCACAAAATTTCTATTGCATTAAGTTCAGGACTTCTTTAACCGTTTATTGATGGAATGACTTTTGTGCTGAGGGTTGCTTCATGACATGACATGATTTATTAGATGTTCTGATATTTTCCAGTTCCAGCCCAAAACACATTAAAACAGATCCAAACTATGACACTTCCACCACCATGTTTTCCAGATGGGACACGGCTCCAGTGCTGGACAAGAGGGTTTTCCTTTTTCTAAGAATTAAAACTTGAAGGATTCTTAGGCCCAGGTGTGTGTCTTCCTTGCTCATGTGTCTTTGTTAACATTTGTCATGTGCTTTTGTTTTGGCTTGTGGCCCCACCTTAGTACTGCCCCTTAAAGTGAAGAAGTGAAAGTGACTTTGTGATTGTGAACATGCAGTGAACCACAGCCAAATGCATCCTCTGTATTTAACCCACACACCGTCCAGCAGGGGGCAGACAAATCCGGCAGCGATGGGGACAGTACATTCAAGGGTACCTCAGGGCAACCTACAGGTCTGGGATTCTAACCCACAACCTTCTGATTAGGGGGCCTAAACACTAGGTCACCATTGTTGGTAACAGTGAAATTGAAATTCCTCTTCTTCTACACAACCTGACAATGGATGGCTGGAGTTCAGACATAGATTTTTAATCTTCTCCAGCCTGGTGAGCATCAACAGTGAAAAGGTCAGAATTATGAGAAAAAATATTCAAGAATTTTAAATGAAAGAATGCAGAAATCGAAAGAAGCAGTATTCAATTGTTTGCATCCACAAAATATCCAAAACAATGTCACAGCAAGAAGGTTTTGGGTTTGATTTCCAGCCTGGGGTGGAGAATGGATTTTCTCCTTGTGTCCTCAAGGAGCTTCTGTGACCTCCCACAGTCCAACAACATTCCTGGAGATGTCAGAATTTCCCCATGTGTGAGACTGATTGTCCAGATGTACCTTTACTCAGAGCTTTTGTCTTAGGTGACCAGGGATGGGCTCCAGCACCCCAACCTCAATGAGACCATCAGAAGGTTGTAGGTTTCAACCCCAGATCAGTGGGTTACCTTGAGGTACCCTTGAGCATGGTACCATCCCAAACATTGCACCCCGGGCTCTGGATGTATGGTTTCCCCCTACTGCAGTATTTGGTGGAAAAGAGTCCCAGAGAGCACATGTCTGGAAGTTCTCCTCATTAGAAATGCTCTGTGTGTTTGTGAAGTGAGTGATGAGCACCACCAGTGCCTGACAGTCAAATCAGAATGGAAGAGATGCTTAATATTAACCAATTCATCAGCTGTTCCTCAAGGGTGAGGTGTTCGGTTTGGTCTCAGCGAGGTGTGAGGGGTCAGCGTGGTTGGTGATGGACAGCGGGTTCCCTGATCTCATTACGGACACTGAGAGCAGCATATTGGAGTGGGTGACATACTGGATGAAGGTCAACCCTACAAAATGATGGAGCGCTTACACACCCGCTGAATTCCTAATGCCTCTGTGCAGTGTGGAAGCCTGTGAAGCTCCCTATGTAGGGAGTAGGGATCATCACCGTACTGGAATCACTGGTGTGTGTTTATATCTGCAGCACTGTGAAATAGTCTCCTGATTATATTGTGCTTTTTGGTGTAAAAATACTATTTCCAGTCTGTCCCATTGTCTTATCTTTATCAAACCGAGGAGATAAAATGAAAGAAATGAGAACAAATGTTTAAGAGGCTGCTAAGGTTCTAGATAAAGGGGTTCCACCCACTCAGCATCAGCAGTAAACAAATCAGCTGATCATCTGGAAACATCTGCTCCTGTTTCTTCACTGCTTCATGTCTTAAGTTAGACGCTTTGTTCTGCTTGAAGGTTCAGACGTAGATCACTGTGTGGATTAACCAACACAGAACTATCAAACTGCTCAGGTACAGAGACTGGACTGAAAATGAGAGACAACAACACTGTCCTTCAGGAAGATCTGGAGAACTGCTCAGGTACAGAGACTGGACTGAAGATGAGAGACAACAACACTGTCCTTCAGGAAGATCTGGAGAACTGCTCAGGTACAGAGACTGGACCGAAGATGAGAGACAACAACACTGTCCTTCAGGAAGATCTGTCCTCAACAAGACATTAAAGAACATGTACAAAATGTCTGGAAGAGAAATATGAAGAAATGAGGGGATTAAGACTTTTTCACAGCATGTATATGGGTGGGTCATTACTGTGTGTACCATACGAATGTGTGGCTGGGAGAATTTTAAGTGTGTGTGCACATATGCTTGTTATCCCACGAGTGTGTGTGTGTGTGTGCGCGCCAAGTGTGTTAACAGCAGTCACTCTTGCGACAAGAGTCGGAGTGTGCAATCTGCTCTGCTTTTTTTTTTCAATTACTCCACTCCCCTGACGATATTCTAATGCGTGTGTGTGTGTGTGTGTGTGTGTGTGTGTGTATGGCCTGGTTTATTGGCTCTGGGATCTCCCTTTCCTCTGGATCCACTCCATCAGACACACTGCTGGGAACAAAACCTTCAGCCCTTCCCCTCCCAACATGCGCGCGCACACACCCACCCACACACACACACACACACACACACACACACACACACACACACAAATCTTCACAGTAATCACTTTGAGATGAAACATTTGAATCCATGATCTAATTGCCTTCCACTTTGCGAGCGCTTGATCTCACCGTGATGTGCCTGCGTGGTGTTAATGTTCAATGAGAGAAATTGTTTCTTTTTGGCTTTTCTTTTTCTTCTTTTTCTTTCCTAAAACGGAAGCTCGTCGGGCGTGTTTGACATTAGCTGCTGTTTGGATTGTGATTTCTGTTAGATCCGCAGTGCCGCTGTTCGGGATTTGTGACAGCTAAACTGCTCTTTCATGCTGAGTCTCGGGCTGTGGGGATTGTTCCCAATTCATTCTGGACCAATTTATTTGCTCCCCGTAGCAAATCTGCACCTCGCCGAGCGTCTGGGATGTCAAAACGTCCCGGGTGCTTTTAATTAGGCGTGTGAGGCTGCACTGATACAAGGTTATTGTTTGAAGGAGAGCTTCGGTGCTTTTCTTCTGAGAGCAGGATGGGTTCTCATTTGGCTCCTAAATTGATAAATTGATGCATGGATGCAAGGATGGAAGGAAAGATGGGTGAATAGATGGATGGATGGATGGACGGATGAGCAGATGGCTCCTCAGTGGTGGAATGAATTTCCTCTTGTGGTCAGAATTGCTGAACTGTATAGAAACCTTTCAACCGGTTCGGTTTCGGTTGGAGCGGAGATGTGAAAGTGAAAGTGACGGTCATCGTGAACAGCACAGAGTGAATGAAAACCAAACCTTCCTCTGTTTTTAACCCACACACACCATCTAGCAGGGGGTAAACATATCCAGCACCCAGGGAGCATAATGGGGACAGTACCTTGCTCTTAAGTCTTTTAAACATGGGTTCCGCTCATAGCGCTGTTCTACCAGGAGGGAACTGGATCTGTTCTGACTCCAGCATGAAATATTTAACTGTTTTGATAAAAAAACAACAAAAAAAAATTCATACATGTTTAATTTATGAATCATTACATATTAATAAATATTAATAATTGATCATTTGTAATCTCACGCACAATAATTGACACCTTATTCATTCATTATTTCTCTTGTGTAATATTTGGAAAAGGTTAAATGCCTGAAAGTGAAAGTGACTACCCTTGTCATTGTGAAACGCAGCACAGCGCAACGAAATTCAACCTCTGCGTTTCACCCACACACACGTGCAGCAGGGGGCAGCTATTGAAAGCACCCGGGGAGCGGTGATGGGGACGGTACCTTGCTCAAGGTTACCTCAGGGCAACCTACTGGTGAGGGAATCGAACCCACAATCTTCTGATCCAGGGCGACTCCCTCACCACTAGACCACCGCTGAAACGTAGCCTTTAAACTGCTTCAATTCTCTCTGCTTGAGTCATTTTTTTCCCAGATGCAGTTATTCATTCTGCATCTCAGGACAAGTGATGAATATGTATAATGCATGTAAACAGTGTTCCATGTCTTGCAGCAGAATTGCAGGAATCAAACTCGTCTCCACGGCGCTGCAAAGCCACTGCCGTAAAACGAGTGTGGAGACACAGAAATGTTAATTCTTAAATTCAGTAGGGAAAACTGAACCAATATTTTTTTTGTTGTTGTTTTTAAAGATTCTGTCTAAGCTCTTTAAATGTCATTTGTTTTTGTTCTATTTATTTATTTATTTGCTTCAGGGACATGCTCGAATACCAGTGTGTAAGAATCCAGTCTTTTTCTTTCCAGTGTCCCCACACCTTGGGGACAAATCAATGTACATCAGATTCTGTATATTAACCAGTGTTCTAGTGTTTATGGACGGGGCACCAGCATCAGAAATACATGGGTTCAAATATCAGACCACTAAGTTGCCCTGAGGTATCTTTGATCAAGGTACTGTCCCCATCGCTGCTCCCCGGGTGCTGGATATGTCTGTCCCCTGCTGCACGGTGTGTGCGGTTTAAATACAGAGGATGTGTTTGGTTGTGGTTCGCTGTTTGCTGCGCTGACAAATAATCACTTTCATTTCACTTTCACTTTACTTCACTGCAGGATCAACAGCCTTTGGTCCATGTGGTGCTGCTGTCCAGATATTATTTAGATTATTTTTGTTTTCATTTTTTTTTCTTTTCTTTTCCCACCACACATTAGTGTATTTTTTCAGGCATGGACAATGGAGCATCTAAAACTATAATCCATTTCTTCATAACAAAGACAATTTTCACATAAATCACATCACACATGGTGCACTCAAGGTGCATCTGGGTGATCCAGTCACGGGTGGTTCTGATTCGGACCGTTCACACCTGGCATTTGGATGAGTTTAGCTTGTGATCGGATCTTACTTCCCAGCTCTACATGCAGGAATCGATATGGTTTCTGCAGCGCTGCTGGTTTTAAAAGCAGGAGGCACTGATGCTCTTCACAGCCAGAAATTAAAAGAAGAATACAAAGCAGTTCACTCTGGACGTGGATCCTGATCCAGAAGGCTGTTTAATTCTAGTTCACTTCTTCTTTCATTCTGACTGCTGGATTCTCAGCTCCACCTGCATATTTAGGAGGCCATAAAGTGCAGATCAGGATAAATCAGAGAAGGATGCTTCATAACTATCTAGATCCAGTCTAGGTCCGTTCCTTGGTGTGTTTGAGGCAACTGGTGCTTTAAATAGGATGAATTCATGAGATCCATTCAGGTCCATCATTTATCACACCGTGCAGATTGTTAGAATCAGTATGTTCTGTTCAACTGTACATACTGTAACACACAGCTTCACGCATGCTGCACTTCTATTTATAAACCGTTTATTTCTATATCTAACTTGTTTGGACTAATTTAATAATAACTACTGCCTGTATTTGATGCAGTAATGTGAGCTTTAATTGGCTCTCCCGGCTTGATGCCACTGCATTTCATTCATCTGTACCTGTACAACAAAGCTCAGTCAAAACTTCTAGATATGGATATAGATAGATGGATGGATGGATCCTTGGATAGCTGGATGGATGAATGGATTGATTGGCAGATAAATAGATGGATGGATGGAAGGATACATTCATACACTGATGGATGGATGCATAGATGGATGTAAAGATGGATGGATGGATGAGCAGATGGCTCCTCAGTGGTTGGATGAACTTCCTCTTGTGGTCAGAACTGCTGGGTCCCATCTGTCATCAAACATCATCTGAAGAACAACCTCTTTATGGATTTTTAGGAGAATAACCTTCCCTATCTAGCTCGACTCTTATACCTTTCTACACTTTCTTCTCCTCTTCTTCTTCTTCTTTTTCAAAAAAACCCTTTTGGCACTAGTGTCTGTCAGTCACAGGGTAATTAAGTTTGTTATTGGCTAAAAAAATGTTACTCAGCAGTTGTTGATCTTTGTGTGGTCACTAGAATGAAGATCAGCATTTGCAAAATGCTGTGAAAGTAAATGTATATGGATGGACAAATGGATGTATGACTGATTGGATGCCGCAGATAAGTGTTACCAGTCGAGTTCTTCCTTTTCTTCCATTTGCCCAGGCACATTTGCAAACTGATAGAAAAAATAAATAAATACAAGTAAAAATACAAATAAATACAAATATGGATCTTTGTATGGTTCATACACCTCAGAATTAGTGATCGATCACCCAAGACCCACATAAATGGCGTTAATACCAGGCTCAGAGAGGGCAAGTTATCTTCATCAAAAACTACAACTTTACAGCACATATGAACAGACTGGATGTTTTTATACATTAGACTGCTGTAGTAATTACGTAATGTCAGATACTAGAAGGACTTAGAGGATCAGTGAGAGCCACTGCAGCACATCTCTGACAGCAAGTGATTAATGTCTGGATCAAGTGAGTGGTTGCAGATCTAAGCACCTAGTGAGTCGAGTTTACAGAGCAGCTTGATTCATCCTCATTAAAGAAACATTCGTTCACACATGTATAGTCCTGTGCAGAAATCTTACACAAATTCTATTTGTTGCCTCTTTGATGGTTTGATCTTTGTCATATTGAGGATAAAATTAAATACATTTTTAAAAGTTTTTATAACTCCTCCCCCACAGCCAAAAGGGTTACTGTTACTGTTGGACAAAGGAGGAGAAGAAGAAGAAGAGGAGGAAGGCATGTTCAGAGGGAGGAGGAGAAAAGGAAGTGGAGGAGAGTGGAAGTGGGGGAGTGACTTTGAATGTTGGCAGCATGACTGGTGAAGGTAGAGAATGAGCTGATATGATGGAAAGAAGGAAGGCTGATATTCTGTGAGTGAGAGACTAGATGGAAGGGTAGTAAGGCCAGGTGTACTGGAGGAGGGTTTAAACTGTAAATAAGATAAGGTGTTTGGTGAATTATATCAGAGATTGGACAGGAAGGACGGCGAAAAGGACCTTTACCGATTGGCTAGACAGAGAGACGGATCTGGGAAAGATGTGCAGCAGGTCAGGACAATATAGGATAGAAATGGAAACGTTCTCACAGGAGAACAGAGTGTGTTGAGCAGATGGAAGGAATGCTTTGAGGGTCTGATGAATGAAGAAAATGAGAGAGAGAGAGAAGATTGGATGATGTGAGGAGAGTGAACCAGGAAGTGCAGCAAATATGCAAGATGGAAGTAAGGGCAGCGATGAAGAGGATGAAGAATGGATAGGCTGTTGGACTGGATGACACACCGGTGGAAGCACGGAGGTGTTTAGTGGAGATGGCAGTGGAGCTTCTGACCAGATTGTTTAACACAATGCTGGAAAGTGAGTGGAGACGAAGTGTACTGGTACTGAACTTCAAGAATAAGGGTGATGAACAGAGCTGTAGTAACTATAGAGGGATAAAGTTGATCAGCCTCAGCATGAAGTTCTGGGAGAGTCGTGGAAGCAGGTTAAGAAAAGAGCTGATGATCAGTGAACAGCAGTGTGATTTCATGCGGAAAGAGCTCTACAGATACAATGTTTGCTCTGAGGGTGTTGATGGAGAAGTACAGAGAAGGTCAGGAGGAGTTACATTGTGCCTTTGTGGATTTGGAGAAGGCAGATGACAGGGTGCCTAGAGAGGAGTTGTGGTTTTGTATGAGGGCAGCATGACAGTGGTGAGATCTGCAATAGGAGTGGTGGATGCATTTAATGTAGAGGTTGGATTACATCAAGGATCAGCGCTGAGCCCATTCTTGTTTGCAGTAGTAAAGGACAGGTTGACGGACGAGATTAGACAGGAGTCGTCATGGATGATGATGTTTGCAAATGATATTTTGATCTGCAGTGAAAGTAGGGAGCAGCTCTTGAGTGGAGTTGAAGTGAGTAGGAGAAAAAGAGAATAAATGAGTGTGAATGAAAGGGAGGAAAGTGGAGGGAGTAGAGGTGACAAAGAAGGATACATGTTAATACTTGGGATCAACAGCTCAGAGTAACGGCGACTGTGGAAGAGTGAAAGGGAAGGTATACAGGAGAGTAGTGAGACCAACTATGTTGTATGGGTTGGAGACGGTGATGAAAAGACAGGAGGCGGAGCTGGAGGTGTCAGAGTTAAAGATGCTGAGATTTTTGTTGGGTGTAACGAGGATGGACAGAATTAGAAATGAGTATATTAGAGGGACAGATCAGGTTAGACGTTTTGGGGACAAAGTTAGAGAAGCAAGGCTGCGTTGGTTTGGACACGTCCAGAGGAGAGACGAGGATTATATCAGGAGGAGAATGTTGAAGATGGAGCTGCAGAAAAGAGGAGAAGAGGAAGGACAAAAAGGACATGCAGGGGGTCGATTTGAAGGAAGAAGATGCAGAGGACCGGAAGAAATGGGGATGGATGATCCATTGTGGTGACTCCTAAACGGGAGCAGCCGAAAGAAAAAGAAGAGAGTTTATCGATTATACAGTTTACAGTGTATAAAGGAAAGTATAATACAGAGCACTTCAGAGTCAACATAGATTAATTGATATTTATTTCATTTGTTTTTTATATATTCTAACTTGTATCTCACTGTTTCTTTTCTCTTTTGATGGATGTCTGTCATAATCAGTTTCTTTCAGGATCAATGAGGTTTTGTTTTTTGTTCTGAAATCAGTCTTTTCTCTCAAATTGAGATCATTTAAGTCAATAAGTGTGTTCAAAGCCCAGATCAGCAATCCGTTCAAGTAAGGAATCTTTTCTAACCTCAGTTCGGAGTGGTATGTCCCTGTAAACTGCAGCATTGTCCTCCAGAAAAGACTGAAATTCTCTTCATTCTCTTGGGAAAAATTAGACATTGGATAAACCTGACATGCATCATTGACCCGAGAGCTGTTTGCGTTGGTGTTGTCTCCGCTCTCGTTGCTTTTTAACTGACAGTGTGAATTATTGGCCATGTCAAAAAATGTGTCGCTGATGGATGTACTTGAAAGACTAATGTTAAGGCATCTTTTGCCTCGGGAGCAAGTCCATTAAATAACTCCATCACTAAGGATTTCACCAGTACTCCATCAAGAGGAGGAACTTGAGCTACAGACTGATCCAGTAGCTAAAACTAGTAAATGCCATGGACTAATTTTTCTCTTCATACACTCAACAAGTGCTTCAGAAGTGTTTTGATCTTTTTATTCTCGGCTTGTAGATCGTCCTATTCTTCTAAAGTGAAAGTGACTATTGGTCATTGTGAACACAGTTGACCAGAATAGAAAAACATCCTCTGTGTTTAACCCACACACATCATCCAGCAGGGGCCAGACATATCCAGCACCCCAGTAGCAGTGATGGAGACGCTACCTTGCTCGAGGTACCTTAGGGTAGTCTACTGGTCCAGGATTCAAACCCATGACTTTCTCTTCCTTGGGCCAAGTCTCAGCATATTAGGAAACCACTGTTCTCTTTGGCTGCTCCAGTGAGGGGTCTCCACCGAAGCTCCATCTCCATGTCTTCCTGTCCTCTGCATCTTCCTCTTTCGCACCGTCCATAAACATCCCCTTTGTCCTTCCTCTTCTCCTCTTTCCTGGCAGCTCCATCCTCAACATCCTCCTCCTGATATGCCCCTCGTCTCTCCTCTGGACACGTCCAAACCTACACAGTCTCAATGTTCTCAATTTGCCTCCATCTCAGTTAATAGATCATGGTGGATTCAAGTCTTTTTCATTTTAACTCTTTAATAAAAAGTTATTTGCTGAAAGACCACCAAAAGAAAGTACAAAACTGCATATGCCAGAAGACTGCTTGCGATGACTCTGGGTGGAGAAAAGATTAAGATGTTGGAAGGTAACCACTAAGGGGTGCCACCATGTTTATGATGTGGCTTTCCTCCAGTGAGGATGGGTTAATTGTGAATTAAGTATTTTGTAGTGCTATACTGTGCTCTGTGTGGTGCTCATCGTGGCAGATTAGTCACTTTCACTTTCCCCACTCTTTAACATCATGCCATCAAGGTGGAGCTACAAGAGAGGGGTTTCTGATAAATTGGCCAAGGAGCATGCATGTACTGTATACCTAAAATGAATGCAGCTTTTATTTTTTTTCAAAATGCACCCAAACTTTATTTCCAAGATAGCGACTCGACTTATTGTTTTCACTAAACACCCACAGTGTCAGGTGGTGTCAGGTGTGGCGCAGTGTAGGTCGCTTCGTCACTCACAGCTGCTCGCCTGAAGGCGTGTGCTGTGCAGAAATAATCTCTTTGAAGGGCTCACTCGTTCGTGGAGCCATCAGGCCCAATGACACTTTAATAAATACCATCCACACACTTTCTTTTAGTCGTTTAGTTTTGTGTGTGTGGAGACGTTTCCGCTCATATAAGACTTTCTGATTCTAACTCGGGACTATATGTGCTGTGATTGATTTGTTTATTCCTTTTTTCATAGCCAGATTGCAAGAGTGACTATTTGTCATTGTGAACACACACCACATAGTGAACCACAACCAAATACATCTTCTATATTTAGCACACGCACACCGTCCAGCAGGGGCCAGACATATCCAGCACCCAGGGAGCAGTGATGGGGATGGTACCTTGCTCAAGGGTAACTCAGGGCAACCTACTGGTCTGGTATTCAAACCCATGACTTCTGATCCACTGGCAAAGTCCCTCAACACTGGTACCTGCTGTGCTTTTTAAAACTAAATGATTTTTCTGGTTTCTGGACAGGTTTTTCAGGGTTGAGGGCAGGATGTAGGTGTGATTAGTAAAATGCAGACAGAACTTTATTTAAATAAAACATGAACCGAAAAACAAAAGACCGGACTGTAAACATACAAACCAAGAACAAGGAAAACAAGCCAAACAGAAACAAGCAGGACGACCACCGAGATCACAATAACAGCAAAAATGAACAAAGCGAAACACGGGGGTATAAACAAACACCTGGGGCAACATGAGCAGGGGGCGGGCCAAGGTCCAAAACAAAGTGTTGATGGTCTAGTGGTGAGTACTTGTCTTCGGACCGAAGGCTCAAAAGATCGCAGGTTCGAATCCCAGCACTTCCACCACTGGGTTCCTGAGCAAGACCCTTAACCCTGACTTGCTCCAGAGGGGACTGTCCCTGTAATTAGAACATGGAAGTCACTCTGGATAAGAAGTAATGTACATGTATCCCAGCTCTCACAGGGAGAAAGGTGAGGACACACTCTGGACAGGGTGCAAATCCATCGCAGGACAGAAACACTTTCACTCCTACAGGACAATTTAGGATCTCTAATCCACCTGATGTGCAGATCTTTGGACAGTGAGAGGATACCAGTGCTCCTGGAGGAAATGCACAGAAACTGCACATCTGGGAATCAAACCCAGAACCTTCTCGCTGTGAGGTGATGGTGCTATCCATTGCAACACAAATGGACACATGGACACATGGACATGGGAAAACTCAATCAAAGAAACATGGTGAATAGAAGACAGACAGAACAAGGGAAAAACAGGACAGGATTATATTTTGCAGATGACTCAGATCTGGAGGTTCTCCTCAGGCATACAACCAGACTGATGGAGTGGTGGAGTATTTAGAGTTGTGGTTCTCCAGCGGTTTCTCTCAGGCAGCCAGCAGTAAATGGGAAACTTCTCAGAGGATCAGGAAGAGCAGAACTGGACCTCAGCCATGTCCTTACCTGCGTGAGAAGCTCCTCTGCTTGACTGATCAGGAGAAGAGCAGTAAAGCATGGTGGCGGGAGGATCAACTGGGGCTGCTTGTCTGCAGATGCCGCTGGAATATCATTGAAAAAGAAATGATTGGAGAGACAGCTGGGAGATATCAGAGGAGAATTTAATCTCATCAGCTGAGAAAGAGGAGAAGGTGAACATTTCTTCAAGACACAAGACTGGTTGCTTTTCTCTGGCATGGCAGCGATGTTCTGAAGGAGTCCATGTGACAGAACTTTGTGTCTGCAGTGGTGCAGATCAGAGTTTTTCTTCATAAATACATCCTCTGTATTTAACCCACACACACACCATTCAGCAGGGGGCGCCAAATCTAGTGCCCAGGAAGCAGTGATGGGGACAGTATCTTGCTTGAGGGTATCTCAGGACAATCTAGTCATCTGGGATTCAAACCCACAACCTTCCGATCTTGGAGCTGAACCATTCCGTTCGTTTGGCACCAGTAGAAATCTGTAGAACCGTCCCCAGGCACTGGATATGGCGCCCCCTGCTGAACGGTGTGTGTGGGTTAAATACAGAGGATGGATTTCATTGTGGCTACTTTCACTTCACTTTGCTCCATCGTGGATTGTTCATTTTTAATTTTTTAAGAGCAAAAGTTGAGAATATGCACCGCATATTCGTTGAACAACAAAATCTGGACACTGAAAAATTCCGGATGCTCATAGAATTCTTTGAATCTTTAGTAAAATGAAGGTTTTACGATTGGGCAGACACTGTGAGCTGGAGTAATGAATAGGTGGCGGTGGAATGAGGTGCTGCTTGAAACTGTTTCTCGTTTGTCTGCTGCATGTCTTGCCTGTTTAATTGCCCTCATTATTAAGCGCTGTTTCTGGCACTGCATAATTACGACACCCACACACAGATGCAGGAATTACTGTATTCATTACAACTTCATTGTCTTACCATCATTTTACCCATCATGCTTCACTAGAGCAAGTCAATAATATGAGTAGGCCTGCAAACAGGAGCCCACCACGTGTATGTGTGTGTGTGTGTGTGTGTGTGTGTGTGGTGTTTACCTGTGTTTCTGTATGAGTGTGTGAAATTAATTGATTTTTATGAAACTAATTTTTCTCCCCAATTAAGGAGACCACCACACGGTATCTTTACTCTGTGTAATGGAATAGGCTTTTTGATTATTTTTTGTCTTTTGATACAAATGCATATTCAAACACTGTCAAGCCTTAAAGGTGGCTTTTACTGAATCTACCTGACCTGATCTTACAGTGTTGTCCAGTCAGTAGGACAGTGAGACAGTAGGTGCAGTGATTCTGTACAAACACCTGTAACTCCAGTCTAAACACAGAGAGTTTCATTCTAAGCAGCTTTAAAATCAATATTCACCACCACCACCGTTATTCTTCAGCACAGCCTCAACTCTCTTAGACCAGCTCCTTTCTTTGAGTCGTCTTCAGGAACACTTGTCCAGGCTTCTTGAAGGACCTAACAAAGCTCTTTTTTGGACCTCGGCTGTCTTTTGCATTTCATTCTCTGTGGAGATGATCCCACACTGCTTCTGAAACTACAGAGACTGGACTGAAAATGAGAGACAACAACACTGTCCTTCAGGAAGATCTGCAATTTTGTGATTTGCAATTTTCTTTTCTTTGGTTTTCTTTTTTGACCATAATGTTTGTTACAGATTTTGTCGACAAATGAACACTCCAGGAAAAGGTAGACGCCTGCTCCCCCTCATATGCACCAAACATATTTAAGGTACAAAACCTGGACCTCATACATCCTGTTGTACTTCTGCAGAAATCCTGTCCTGCTCAAATAATCTCTGCTGAAAGATCCGAACTGCCTGCCCCCACACGGCCTTGGACTTTCGGCCATAAGCATCTGCAGCATCTCTAGAAACCAAACCTGCAATTTTCTGACCACAGAGCCAACACTTAACCCGACCCAAATCTCATCCTCAGACGCCACTTTGGCCTCTTGTATGGTAATAAATATATTTTTGAGGAGAAAAAAAAATAATCCCCCCCACGGCCAAGAAGTGTTCATGTATTGCATGAATATTTCAATATTTTCATACATTTTTTCTGGGCAAATTTATTGTTGTGGAGTTTCTAATCCCTACGTCGCTCCTGTCTCTCCACTTCTCACTGAGATGATTGGAGAATTGGCTCATGCCCAAAGCATTATGCATGACCTGCTTCTTATGTGTGTAATAAAATCGGAGTCGGGAGTTTGAACATATCCATGCTGGCCTAAGTGAAACGTATCAGGACGTGGAATTTTTGCCCGAGAGGTTTCTCAGCTTCAAAAAAGGGAAGGTAGTCAAACACCAAAGTTCCTCTGCTTTATGTCCATTAACAGATCCTGGATTTGATTCTTAGGTGGGACAGTCCAGGTCCTTTCTGTGTGGAGTGGACATGGTATCTGTGTGTGTTTCCTCCAGGAGCTCTGGTCTTTTCCCACCGTCCAAAGACCTGCATGTCAAGTGGACAGAAAACCTGTCCAGGGTGCCCCCACCTTTCACTTCGTGAGAGCTGGGATATACTCCAGTCCCGCCCGCGATCCTAAGCAGGACAAGCAGCTCAGAAAAGGACTTAGCGAGAGTATGCTTTTGTTTTGGCCCCTAGTCCCACCCCTTCAAACCTAAGTCCTGTTTATGTCCCAGGTTCTGTGTGTTGTTATATTTATACCGCTGTGTTTGGCTCTTTGTTATGAGATCTGATCTCAGATTCATCTTTCAGTCTCCGTCCTGGATTAAAATAATATGGCCTTGCTGTTCCAGTAATACTGGATGGAATCGGCTCTGATTTGGCAAATTGACAAAAAATTAATCAGGATGCAGAAGTACAGCAATTAGTGGGCGTTTTGTGAGCGAATTCTGCAGGATAATTGTGCAGGTGACACCTGCAAAACCCTGGGAGGACTTTAACCTGCAAGTCATGACAAGTCATGTGCTGCTGTGACATTTTATGTCTTACATTAAAGCAGAGTAATGTTACAGTTACATGAATTCATTTTGACTTTTAAAGCCATATGCTTTTTTTAACCTCATCGTTCGGGGCTTTGAAGATAAATGGCAGGAGTGACAGATCTGTGACAGACGGGTACCAGCAAGAGTGAGAGGAAAGGTTTACAGGATGGTAATGAGACCAGCTATGCTATATGGGTTACAGACGGTTGTGCTGACAAAAAGGCAGGAGGCGGAGCTGGAGGTGCCAGAGTTAAAGATGCTGAGATGTTCGCTGGGTGTGACGAGGATGGACAGGATTAGGAATGAGTGTATTAGAGGGACAGATCAGGTTGGACGTTTTGGAGACAAAGTGAGAGAAGCAACGTTGTGTTGGTTTGGACATGTGCAGAGGAGAGACGAGGATTATACTGGGAGGAGGATGTTGAAGATGGAGCTGCCAGGAAAGAGAAGAAGAGGAAGAACAAAGAGGAGGTTTATGGACGTGGTGAGAGAGGACATGCAGGTGGTTGGTTTGAAGGAGGAAGATGCAGAGGACCAGAAGAAATGGAGACGGTTGATCCACTGTGGCGACCCCTAAACGGGAGCAGCTGAAAGAAGAAGAAGAAGTAGAAGTAGTTTTGGAGCTTTGAAGCCACAGCGAGGGATTTATTAAGACAAAATCAGCCGCAACTGCAGCAGAATTTTTGGGGTATCAGCGGTCTAGTGTTTAAGGACCAGGTCCGGATCAAAAAGTCGAATCTTCGATCAGTTGGTTGCCCTGAAGTACTCTTGATCAAGGTAACGTCCCCGTTGCTGCTCCCTGGGTGCTGGATATGTCTGCTGGATGGTGTGTATGTGTTAAATGGAGAGGATGTGAACACTATGTGTTCACAATCACTTTCACTTAAATCCTCATCAAGGCGTGAGCTGGTTTTGCACCGATTTCAACAAGCAGCTTTATTCCTCCACCATCTTTCCTCTGAAAAATGAGAAAATGCTTGAGAAATGCCTTTTCCCACCAGGAGAAAATGAAGCTTTTACGTTTTTCTGAGTTATCTTTAGATTTCGTGATTCCGAAACATGACGAGAAACGGTCATTTCAAGGCGAGCGCACAGCTTGGAAGCCTCTTGTCAAATACAGATAGCAGCTTTCCTGCGGAGGGGACACAGCCTGTATCTGTGGAGTGGAAAAATAACATGGAGTTGCTGGAGAGCTGGCAGATGCCGCCGGTTCTCCGGAGATAGCAGCTGTGAGGAACATTTGTTTATGGCGATTGCATTAGGCCCGGCGCCTTCCAAAAACTCAGTTATTATCAGTCTGATCCCGTCAGAGAACTAACACCCACACGCGCTGGCGTACAGGCTCTCCACACATGGTCTGTTTAAAATACAGTGCGCCGTACAGGAGAACTTCCCCCGGTGGTTCATTATTTCATCAGGCTGAGCCCAGAAGCAGGTCGTGTGATTGCACTCCGTGTCCTTCTTAACATTTTTTTTCCGCCACTATATGCAGCTCTGTTCCTCTTTTGCATCTAATTAACACACACAATCTGCCTCTAAACAATGAGATAATGACTATCTCTGGCTGCCTTCGCTCTCCTGCTGCCACAGTCCTCCGCCTCTTGCCAGAAAGTCAGTCTCTCGCTTTTTCCAAAAGTCTCGGAAAATTGGAAGCCCATGTTTTTTATTTTTTTTCCAACTGTGGCTGCTAGCTGTGCCAGATTTTCCGAGGAACTTTGTGTCCCCGGTTTAAAATGTGACTGCATTTTGAGGGAACACGATCCCTTCTGCTGAAGCCCTTCCAGACTTGAGCACGTGTCTATCAAGTGAAAGTGACTATTTGTCACGATGAACAGCACAACGTGAGCTACCATGAAACACATCCTCTGTATTTAACCCACACACATTCGTCGGGTGTGACGAGGATGGACAGGATTAGGAATGAATATGTCAGAGGGACAGCTCAGGTTAGACATTTTGGAGACAAAGTTAGAGAAGCAAGGCTGCGTTGGTTTGGACATGTCCAGAGGAGAGATGATCATATTGGCAGGAGGATGTTGAAGATGGAGCTGCCAGGAAAGAGGAAGAGGAGGTTTATGGACGTGGTGAGAGAGGACATGCAGGTGATTGGTTTGAAGGAGGAAGATGCAGAGGACAGGAAGAAATGGAGTTGGTTGATAAACCTACAAAGTGCAAAATGAGCGAAAGTCCTTTCGTTTGTGGCTTTTAGGCAGAAATGATCTGGGATTTTACTGTTTAGCTGCTGAAGAGATTCCTGAAAAGGCATCTTTGGGTTTGTAAGTTCCCTCCGTCCATCCAGACGTCTGATATTTTCTATTTAGATTCAATCATAAAAAGAAAACTTGATTTAATTGTGATTTAAATATTTTCAGTTTGATGCATCTGTCACTGCACATGCTCTGCAATTGCTGTTCCTTCCATCCATCCATCCATCCATCCATGCATCCATCCATCCTTCCATCCAGATAATCAGATTAGATTTGAAGTGTCACACACTGAACAACCAATCTTTTTTTGAATTCTGAGACAAACATGAAATCATGAGATTCTGCAACGGAGCTGAAAAGATTTAAAGCACATTTTAATCGTATTATTGCTGAGTTTGAACTTTTCATGCTCAAAAAGGTTTATGAAAAATCCAGCACAACATTTACATTCCGTCTTTACTTCTCTTGTGCGTACAAACATGTTGGAATTGGAAAATGATTGAAAGTTTAGAACGTGCTCTTTATCTAAATCTCCATGACAAGCATGAAGGAACTCAACTAAATTTAAAGCAAAGCCCTCATCACATCCACACAAACAGTTACATCAGCGCGAGGGTTAATAGCAACACAGAATGTGAGGAAATCTGCTTTATTTAAACATGGGGATGGCAAGCCCTTGTTTAGACTGTATTGGGAGTCACTTCCAATGTATCGACTTCAGAGATCAAACAAAGTGTTCGCAGCATGGCGAAAGCTGGAATCACATTCCAACATTGTTTCCCATGAATAATAGAGAGACTCTGTTTGATGCTTTATTTCTGAAGCGAGTTTTACTAACTGCTAGTGCGCCTGCTCATTTGTTACCATTTGAAGATAAAAGACCAGCAGCTTCGGAACAAAACACCTCCCTTTGTGTTCGCTGTGAACGCAGCTCAGGTCAACAGCAATGCTAACTGCTTCCTGTTGGCCGGGAGTCATTTAAACAGAGAACAAAGGAGTAAAAGGTATCATGAAACTTTAAAACGTAAAGAAAATGTGATGGATTTATTAAAATTCCAACCATGTCGAGTCTCCAGCTGAAATCTCTGGACATTTGGCTTTGATCTCAGGAAAGAGGAGAGCAGAAAGAAGCTTTTGGTTTGAAAAATTCTGTTCAGCACCAACAGATTCACCCAAACACAAAAATCTCCATGTGACATTTTTGGATTTCTCTCAAATCAGATGAAAAAAATGTATTCATTTGTTCCCTTATTATTATTATTATTATTGTCATTATATTATCAGTCAGTCAGTCGGTCGCTTGTCCCAAGCGGGGTCGCGGGGGAGTGCTGGAGTCCATCCCAGCTCACACAGGACGAAGGACGGGGGACACACCCTGGACAGGTCACCAGCCCATCGCAGTCATTATATTATATTATATTATATTATATTATATTATATTATTGCATTCAGAAATGTTCCCCAAAGAGCTTTTCTTACTGCAGGTGTAAAATCTCCCAAAAAGATGCAAACTTGCAAAAAATAAAATAAATTTAAAAAAAGAAGAAAAAGATTAGCTGCAATTAAAAAACGCAGGATGTGCAATTTTTCTCAATTAGTGTGCCCATAAAAAGACAATTTTCGATTTAGTTCACAGAAGACATCCGCTCTGTGTTTATTTGGGTGTCGCTCTGTTGATGTCCCTCACAGAACATTAAACTGTGTTGTGCATAATCACTTCGACCGGCTTTAACCCTGCAGATGCCTTTTCTTCCGAGTCACTGGATCCAAACAGCGGCTGATTGTACTCTCATGTCGTGTCTTCCCATCACTGCTTTTCTGCCGTTTCATTGTTTTTAATATTTAAAAGCTTGTCCTCATATTTACCCTCTGAAGCTTAAAGTTCAGGATAAGCTGTTCGATAAAACCCAAACCTGGAAAGGTTTCTTAAGATTTGAAGGATCGAGTAACATCCTTAAAGTCGCTTCTAAGTTTGTTCAGGCACATTCATTTTTAATGAACGTCGAATAAACTCTGTGGTCGATCAGTTTGGCCATTTTGTTGCATGTATCGTGTTCAGACTCGTACACTGCAGCTCGTTTGCCCTTTTGCCCTCAATCTCCAGGGTTCATTGGAACCACCTTGGAAAATATAATCATCTCAGGAGAAACAGCTGATTAGCATGTCCACATAGCATCACAAATGCATCAACAAGTGAGGAAAATATTGAGCTCTGCATTGCCCAGCTTTGCATTTACTGTTCTCCCACTCCTAACTCGACGAACTTTCAGGAACTTCTCCACGTCCGGCTTTTCTGCCGCGTTGTGCCACCACTGTGGTTTTGTGGCTAAGGCCAGCCGGCGTCCTAACAAGCTGCAGTGCATTAAAATTGAATTAGCAAGACAACTCCGTGAAACGAGAACACATCCGACAGTCCGCAGCACTTTGTTTTCACCTGTTTTCTGCAGTGAAGAGTTGAATCGGACGACCAGCTTTGCTTCCCTGGCAGTCCAGGCTGGACCAATGTTGATTTCAATGTTGACACTGCAATTGCAGTCCATCCATCTATCCCTCCATCCATCCCTCCATCCCTCCAGGAATCCAATAATCTCCATAAATAGATTCCATTTTTAAAAATAGTGATTTAACTGCAATTTACAATTTTCAGTTCAACAATGCATCTGCCACTGCAATTGCCCATCCATCCATCCATCCATCCATCCATCCATCCATTTTTTAAAAATTGTGATTTTATTGTTTCAAGTTTATGCATCTGCCACTGCACAGGTGCAAATACTGTATATTATAGATAAAGATAAACTTGCAGAAATGTTCTTATCACCAATCATTAATGATGTTTTCCATAAACGCGAGAGTTAAAAGGAACACAGATCGAGAGGAAATCATCTTTTCTTAAACATGGCAACTACAAACCCCTGTTTTCGAAGCAGTTTGAGAAGAGGGCTGACTGGTGTGTATAGATGGCTGGCACAGTTTGCTAGCAATGCAGTTTGGATTTTTTGCTAAAAATGCAGTAAATTTTACAGAAACTTCGGTGCTGCCGGTATTGTCTTCTGTTGCTTTATGGAATGGATTTTGTCATTTGAAATCTTTTTTTTTTTTTGATCTGTAAATTTTGCAGAATATCTTCTGTATTACAATCAGATAAACAGCACTCACCCTCAAGTGTGTGTATATAATTTATAAATATGTACATATTTTATTCAAAACCTTTAACGTCCTGACTGTTTAGGACTTGTGGGTTCTCAGATCGTGGGTTCTCAGATCGTGGGCTCTTTAAGCCAGTGCTGCTGTAGATTCTCAAATGGTTTTTTGTGATCTAATTATTTAGAGCAGTATTGCTGGGATTATAGTGGCTGAAGAAGGGGACACGTGTGTTAGATAGATGGACAGACAGAGAGATGGATAAACTGAAGAGTGAACAGACAGACAGACAGATGGATGAACTGAAGGATGGGCAGACAGACAGATGGATGAACTGAAGGATGGAAAGACAGGCGGACAGATGAATGAAGGATGGATGGACAGACAGACAGGCAAATGGATGAACTGAAGGATGGGCAGACAGGCAAATGGATGAACTGAAGGATGGGCAGACAGGCAAATGGATGAACTGAAGGATGGACAGATAGACGGACGGATGAACTGAAGGATGGACAGACAGGCGGACGGATGAACTGAAGGATGGACAGACAGACAGGCAAATGGATGAACTGAAGGATGGACAGACAGACAGATGGATGAACTGAAAGATGGACAGACAGACAGATGGACGGATGAACTGAAGGATGGACAGACAGACAGATGGACGGATGAACTGAAGGATGGACAGACAGTCAGACAGATGGACAGATGGATGAGCAGACAGATGGCTGGCTGGATGAATAAATGGATAGTTGGGTGGGTAGAGAGACAAATAGATGAACTGAAGAATGAACTGAAGGACGGACAGAATGCTGGACAGATGGCTGTCTGGGAAGTTGGATGGATGGGTGGACAGACAGACAGACAGACAGACAGATACTTTATTGAAATGTATATACCGGGAGCCAAGGATAACAAAATCAACACGATACTACACAAACAACAAACACAATGCAAGAAATACGATACAGAATACAAAAACCAAAAAGAAATAACGATGAAGTGGGAGCACCGGGAGCAGAACCCTCCGCCCTGGGAGGAGTTAAGGAGCCCGGTAGAGATCTTTTATATCCGTTCATACGGCATCTGTGTGACAGTGGCCGACCACTGAACACACTCGTCTGTTTACTTCTAGTGGTGTCTCATTGGCAGTGTGGGCTTTGTAATTTGACCAAAATAAAAAAATGACTCTATTTAGCAACACTGAAACACTATAATAGAGTTTTCTTTTCCTCCATCATGTGCAGTCTGCTCAGTCTGATCAATTCCTTTTGGAGATTCCAGGCTCTTGATTTGCCAGCCAGTGATTAAGGCTGCTGGTGTTGTGAAGAAGCTATTGCCACCACCCTCGACCAGCTTTAATTTCTCACTTGGGCAAAGCAGGCCAGTAGGCAAGACTCCTAATGCTACATTCGCCAAATTTCTTTGCTCCAAGAAGTCCGTCTGCCGAGAGCATGAAGGTAGTAAGTTATGAAGGAGAAAGTTGTTGTGCTGTCTACATTATGAAGGAAGATTGATGACCGCAATCCAGATGTTCAGCATTTTTCAGTGGCGCAGCGACAGAAGATGCTGCCAATGCCAACGGCAAACCGCAACGATCAGCACAAATTTCACAATTTGTCAGCTGCTGTGGTGGAGTAAATCACTAGATTTGTTCGGATATATGGCCACTGAGTCCTCAAGGTTCATCTCCATGGCGATATTTATATACTGCTGTTGGCCAGGTACCATCCAGTTACTGCATGAGTGCTAAACCGGTCATAAAGATCCAATGTTTAATATCTATAATATATATAATGTTAACATAAATATATAGCACTGTTCAAATATCTTGAGAGATTCCTTCATTTCCTTCATTTATTTTGATATTTGCTACTTAATTAACCCAAGAAGCCGAGGATGAGACAGTTTGACAAGCATAAAATTGTATTTTTGCATCAAGTTGATTCCCTAACACAGTCTAACGTGGCTGAAGACTTTTGTATAACACTGTTTATTTCAAAATCCAGCACAGATTCTTTTACTTCAATCGAATATTTATATTCTACAGTGTGTGCAGTGTGTGTCGGGCCACGTTCCCATGCTCTAAGGATCTGTAACATTTGGGCACCTTGTAGGGGACTCAAGCCCTTGTTTCATAAAAATGCATAAAAATGGTTTGTAATCCATTTTGGTTAATGTGGTTGTAAGGTCCTTTATCCAGTGGGGCAGTGGTGGCCTAGTGGTCAGGGACTTGGCCCCTGGGATTGGAAGGTCATGGGTTTGAATCCCAGACCAATAGGTTGCCCTGTGGTAGCCTTGAGCAAGGTATCGTCCTCATCACTGCTCCCTGTGTGCTTCAAATAGCTGCCCCCTGCTGGACGGTTTAAACCTGCAGAGTGAAAAGGTCTAAAAGGTGCTGCACACTAACAGTGTCAGTGTTCCCTCAAAGGTACAACATGGCCCTTGAGCTCCAGTTTTGTACCCTAAATATGTTTGTCCCATTTTCACAACCAAATGTTCTAAACTAGAACAGTACCGAGTCAGGGTAGGGTGTGTGGTGTGCAATGTGGTTATGTAACTAAGCATACTGAAGCTGTCTTATTGAGACAATATTTTATTTCTGTCGGTTGTTTTGGGAACAGCCCGTCTCAGTGGGGGGTACAGCTGAGTGGTAGAGGATTTGACTGCAGGTTAAGAGGTCACCGGTTCATACTGGGAAACTGAAAACAGTACCTAGTGTTCAGGTTCTTTTCCTCAAGATTGGAAGGCTGTGGGTTCACATCTCAGACCAGTAAAGTGAAACTATTCTTGTCATTGCGAGGTCACAGCACAGCACACAGCACACCTCTGCATTTAACCCATGCAAACACCTTGCAGCTATGAAAGCACCCAGGGAGCAGTGACAGAGATGGTACCTTGCTCAAGGGTACCTCAGGGCAACCTACTGGTGAGGGAATCGAACCCACAATCTTCCGATCCAAAGCCAACTCCCAAACCACTAGGCCACCTCTGCCCTGTAGGTATCCTGGAGCATGGTACCATCTCCATCCCTGCTCCCTGGGTGCAATCATTGTGGCCCACTGTTCCTTGTGTGTGTGTGTGTGTTCACTATCGGTGTGTCTAGATGGGTTAGATGCAGAAGACAGATTCACAGCTCACTGTTCACATTCTGTTCAGTTCACTGAAATCAGGTAAATGGAACTGGGTGATGGACCTTCCTAAACGGTGTGTTACGGCCAACATCCTCTTCCAAAACCACCGCTTGGCTCTTCTGCTGTCGATCAGATTGCAGAGATTAGGCTTTATTGGTCATAAAATAAAACTTTCACAGCCTATAACTTGGAGATTGCAGCAAAAAAAGTTCAGCACAACTCTGTGTTGGCTATAAAACTTCCATTTTTTGAGAGTGTGTTTATATTTTGGCCCAAAGACAAGACTTCCAGCAGAGAGGGAGCAACAATACAGCGGCCCAGTGGATTCACTTTACTGGGGATGTAGTCACCAGCCATCGGTTTCAGAGATTTCAGTGGGGGCCTAGTGGTTAGGGATTTTCCCCCAGGATCAGAAAGTCATGGGTTCGAATCCCAGACCAGTAGGTCTGGGACCAGTAGTGCCCTGAGGTACCCTTGCACATTCAGCACATTGTTGCTTTCTTTGCTGGTTCTGGTTTTCCACGCTTTTATCACCGAGTCTTTCAGTTGTTGTTTGTTTTGGGAGGTTTCTCTCTTTAGTCTCCTCTTCAGGAAAAATGCAGGTTTCATTTGTGTTTAGAGCTGGTGATCAGAAGGTCACATTTTCCTCTCTAATGAAGTCCTTCGTTAAATCGGCGTTGTTTTGATCTTAAACCCAAAAATCTTCAGTGCAGAAACAAATGAACTGTCCATATTTCTCCAATATTTCATATTTTAGAAGTTCTTCTTCTTCTTCTTCTTGCTCCTGTTATGAGTCTCCACAGTGGATCATCTGTCTACCTGTCCTCTGCATCTTCCTCCTTCAAACTGTCCCCTGTGCTTGTGGGCTGGAGCAGTATGAATGCTGAAGAAGTCTTCTGGAGTGATGGAGCTCCTTTGGGATGAGTTAAAGTGATCCAACATGTGCTGAACTCAGTTTGCTTCAATCAAGTCCTCACAGCAATGTTCCAACATCTAGACTTCCCAGAAAGGTAGAGGCTGTTTCTGGAACTGACTGATTTCAGGAGAAAAGTTGGAAAATCAGTCAGTTCCAGAAACAGTCTCTTCCCTTCTGGGATCACTAGATGTTGGAACATTGCTGTGAGGATATGATTGAAGCCAACTGAGGTCAGGTTTTTCTTTCCAACATCTAGTCTTGCCAGAAGGACAGCGAGTGATTTCAGAGGAAAAGCTTTTTTCAAAAACATGTGTGTTTGAGAAAATAGAGGCTGATTTTTGTATTTTTCCACTCAAGCATCTAAAGAAAAACAGCAGATTGATCCACCTGGAAGAAAAAGAGAAGAAAAGAGAAAGGCATAAGTAGATGACGTGTTGTGTCTGCTATTGTTCTGCATTGACAGCGCTGTGTTTCCACATCAGCTCCCCCTCGACCGCTCGTTTTTCAAGACATTTTGTAAAGTACATGAGTTCTGACACATCAAAGCAGAGGTTGGACAGTGTTAATCTCACAGCCCAAGAAAAATGTCAGGCTATAAAAACTTGAACTCTCAAAAAAGGGGGATGAATTATGAGGATGAATAGAGCAATCACCGAGAGGACGTCTTATTTTTCTATTTGCTGTGGTCTTCTTTGCAGCTGGAGACTCAGAGCAGCAGCAGCAGCTTCTGAAATAAATTACCGGGTTATTTTTTCATCTCACCTCCAGAGTTCAATCTGAAAACAGGCTCCATCGGCCGGTGACGGATCGAACCTGTCGCCCTATCAGACTGCTGTTACAATCCTTTATCTCATTCTCTCCATCTCTCCTCTTCTCACCTCTTCTTCTCCTCTCTCCTCCTCTCTCCTCTTCTCTTCTCTCCTCTCCTCCTCTCTCCTCCTCTCTCCTCTTCTCTTCTCTCCTCTCCTCCTCTCTCCTCTTCTCTTCTCTCCTCTCCTCTCCTCCTCTCTCCTTCTCTCTCCTCCTCTCTCCTCTTCCCTACTCCCCTCTCATCTCTTCTCTTCTCTTCTCTTCTACTCTCACCTCTTCTCTTCTCTTCTCTTCTCTTCTCTTCTCTTCTCTTCTCTTCTCTTCTCTTCTCTTCTCTTCTCTTCTCTCCTCTTCTCTCCTTCCTCTTCTTTTCTGTGCCTTTTATACCACTCCTGTCTTTTTGTTTCTCTTACCTATGTACCCTCTCTCTCTCTCTCTCTCTCTCTCTCTCTCTCTCTCTCTCTCTCTCTCTCTCTCTCTCTCTCTCTGCTGTGATCTGAACATCAACCCGTTCTGGCACTGAAGCAGTTTGTCCATTTCGTCTCTTCTGTCAAACATCAAATGCAGCTCCAGGCTCCTCTGTCAGAATTCAAGATGTTTTCAAGTGGAGACGCATCACAAACCCAATCTGTTTCTGGAGGGTCCTTCTGTTCAGCTTCAGTCAGACTGATGGACCTTCTCTGTGATCTTTTTTTTTTTAATACCTGTACTTGAGCAGTGGTCATCAGCTGGTTAAACTAAATGCCCCATGTAACCTGTGCTCCCCCTGAGATGATTCTTTTCAGGTTATGAATCATGAACTAGAACTTTCAAACATGGTTCATCAGACCCTAAAAAAAATATGTATATATTTTTATTTATGAACATTATTTTTTTTGCATGCTGGATACAAAAAAAAAATTATTTAAACATTTTCCTGTATTTATTAATCACATTTTTCACTGCTTAACAAGTGCACTTCTGTATGGTGTGAAACTGATGTCAGCTTGAAAAGGAAAGTGTTCTTCGTGGTCTGGACCGGAGCTTACAGATTACAGTTGCATCATTATAAAGCTACTTAACTACTGACTTACCCGGAGAGACACACAGTGGACAATGTAAGAGTGCAGGACAGCGTTACAGCCGATAAGCAGAAACACTGATTAGCACATTTAGATTTAAAAGTGAAAGTGAAAGTGACTATCAGTTGTTGTGAACACAGTGAACCACAACCAAACACATCCTCTGTATTTAACACACACACACACACACACACACACACACACACACACACACCATCCTGCAGAGGGCAGACATATGCAGCACCCGGGGAGCAGTGTTGAGGACGCTACCTCATTCAAGGGATTCTCAGGGTGTAACCTACTGATCTTTGAACTCATAACCTTCCGATCATGGGGCCTCGTCCCTAAACACTAGACCTGCCCCATGTGAAGAGCTGAGGGTTGCAGAGATGTTCTTGGTTTCAGAAAACAAAGATTCGATTGCAGGAGGATTACAGGAAAGAATGTGTAGCTTTCCTGTGTCTGATTGGATGCTCACTGGAGGAACTGACATCTGCAGATGTTCCTTTCTTGCTTTTTCCTCCACTGCTATAAATCCAGGATAACTACTGGACATGGGTGGTGGTCTAGATGGGGTGATTGTCTGGGTGGTGGTGGTGGTGGTGGTAGTCAAGATGGGGTGGTGGTCTAGATGGGGTGGTTGTCGTGGTGGTGGTGGTCTGATGGGTGGTTGTCGGTGGTAGTGGTCTGGATGGGTGGCTGTCATGGTGGTGTGGTGGCCCAGATGGGGTGGGGTGGTGGGTGATCATGGTAGGATACTTTTGCCACCCTGGGCCAAGATGTCCCAGGTTCGAATCCCACTCAGCACCAACATTGTGGCCCGGGTTCAGAAGAGGAAGTTCAGCCTTGCAGAACCTGCTGTAGTTCCAGTGACGGTCATTCAGGAGTGAAGCTGCATCTTTAACATCCTTCTCCTGATTTACTCCTTGCGTCTGTGCTGCAGGTGATTTGTTAGAGAAGATGCTGTTGACGACCTTCTGACAGACAATCTAACATCTGCTTTAACGTCAGCTGAGCTGAAATTAAACCTCTCAAAGAAGTGGCTCGAAAAATACCATCTCGCTAAGATTAGAGAATCTGTTTAAGGTTCCTCTCGCCCCAACACCTGTGCAGGAAATATCACAGAGTGTGTCTAATGGTTCATGGAGGATGGTTATGCTTACACCTGTGCAGTGGGACAAAGTCTTTAGTGAGATCTGAAGAGCACAAAGGTGCGACAAAATACAGCAAATACAGGCTTTTGTTTTCCACACTGAGCTCCCATGCTGTGATTTACACGTTTCTGTCTGAAAATAGCATCATCACTGGGTTCCTCTCAAAATCTGTCTACCAGCCACGCTTCAGGTGTCACTGCTGGACGAAGAGGAAACGTTCTCAGACAAATAAATACATTGCTGGTATTTCAAAGAGTCAAAGTACTAGCTGTTACGCTTAGATTTGATCACTTTGATCAGGTTTCCAATCTGATTATCCTCCAACCAATTAGATTATCCCTCTGGACGACGAGCACTTTGTTACACTTTGTTATTTTGGAGAGCAGGCTCATCATTGCTGATCTACAGAGAGACAATGGATCTTATGTTGTCTCCAGATCAGGAGCCACGCCCACCTGCAGAAACACAGCCTCTGAATGGAGGACAATGCTAGTGGCTAACAACCATATTAACAACAAAAAACACAGTTTGAGGACTGGATCAATAAAACCTAACCTAGAAAAAATCCTAGTGTTGAGCTATAATTATGGGACTAGTCTCCAGAACAGGGCATTTCTTTTTTCTTTCCTATCTTCCTTCCTTCCTTCCTACTTTTCTATTTTGTTGTTGACGTGGGAAGGCTTGAGTCTGTTCTTAGAGATTCAGTGAACCACTGGAGGGATGTTAGTGCTCTGTTTCTCTGGAGAGTTAAATCACCAGTTTTTCTCAAACTGGTGACCTCTGAAGTGGTGTGGGACATTTTCCAATAATGACACATTCACCATTACTGGAAATGGTTTAGGGGAAGGGTGGCACCTGCGTGGAGTATGGAGGAGGTCCGGATTTTTTCAAATCTCTTCCCCATCTTCCTGTAGATTGTTTGTGGCTTCTCAGACTAGCAAAAATGTGTAAGAAAATGGGAGGAAATGGTACAGAAACTAATGCTATATTCTTATGAATATGAGCATCTTCCCGCTTACTGAATCTAATATGCTTCGGGAAACTGTTTATGAACTTGTTTTATAAAACATGGTCCATAATTTCACATGAAATGCCCTGCAGATCTGCTGCAGTCCAGACCCAGAAGTGCAGGCAGGCGTCACTCTGCTGTTACACAACTGTGTGTGTTTTTCTTGCTGAGACGCCTTTGATTAAATTATTTACGAAGACAATGTGTTTAGGAATCAGCAGGACGTGGTTCTAAAGGGGACGACTGTACTGTTCCTGTGTCTTCCACGAGTATGGGACATACAGCCTGGCCTCATGAAATCCATCAGGGATCACTGGCGGTCAGAGACCCATGCTCTGTGGTGAAGCATGGTTTTAAATGAGGGAAAGACCGGGAGGCCGTCCCGTCAAGGCGTGCTCCAGCCGGAAGCTTAAAAACAACAACATCATGTTCTGCTCTCTCGGTGAATGTCAAGCAACAAAAACAAGAAAAAAAAAGCTTTATTTAGATGAGTGCTGCCATGTAAGT
Organism: Hepsetus odoe; assembly: GCA_017165825.1. Classification (NCBI taxonomy): domain Eukaryota; kingdom Metazoa; phylum Chordata; class Actinopteri; order Characiformes; family Hepsetidae; genus Hepsetus; species Hepsetus odoe. Next base: position 1,617,873 of record CM029369.1, read on the forward strand.
ACATGTCTCACCTTCTGGAAGACATTTCAGCTTTCTCAGAGACTAAACTAAACAAGAACATACAAAAGTTGCACTTTGAAATAATATCCTTTTATAGAATAAATAGAATAAAAATTTAAATACTTTAAATACAGCTAATTGTGTACAATTCTTTTATTTTTATTTGATTATGAGTTAAAGCTTGCTCTTTTGCAGTGATGTGCTATTAAGCACAATGCAAAATAAAACCCCCTGTCTGTGGTAAAATCTCCCAGCATCTTTATTTTAAACAGGGATTCTCACTGAGGAAAAACCTTCAATGAAGCTAAATATAACAGGAGACAAGGACAAATATTCTTATTCCTCTTTCTGCACACAGCAGTCCTCTTGTGCTGATTGTCCTCCTTAATAAACGTATAAAGTGACAAGCATGTGGATATGTGCAGAAAGGAAGTTGTATTCCACTATTGGGACACATTTGCAGTTCGGAATGCTTACATTCATAGAAGACATGCAGAAGAACTGGTAATGAGAGAGATGATGGAAGGCAGACAGGTGTACAAGGAGACGGAAGTGCAGGTGAAGAAAGCAGTGGTGAAGGTTAAAGTTAAGAGAGACAGAGCTGGGAAAGATGTGCAGCAGGTCAGGACGATTAGGGATAGTAATGGAAACATACTAGAGTGTACAGAGCATGTTGAGCAGATGGAAAGGTGGCGGGTTGGGTCTAGTGGTGGTACTTGCCTGCCAGACCTATGTGGCTCAAGATGTCCTAGGCTGGGAACTCACCCCAGCACTACCACCACTGGGTCCCTGGAGCCGGAAGACCCCTTAACCCTGAGTGTTCCAGGACTGTCCCTGTAATCAGGACATGGAAGTCGCTCTGGATAAGAGCGTCTGCTAAATGCCGTAAATGTGAATGGAAGGAGTACTTTGAGTGGGCTGATGAATGCAGAGAGACTGAGAGAGAGAGAAGACTGGATGATGTGGAGGATAGTGAACTAGGAAGTGGAGGTGATGCCAGATTAAGAATGGACTGGATGACAAACCGTGAAAGCATGGAGGTGTTCCAGGGGAGATGGCAGTGGAGTTTTGGGCCAGGATTGTTTAACACACCTTGGAAAGGAGAGGAGCCGAGGAGTGATGATGATCAGAGCTATAGCATCTCTAGAGTGGATAAGGTTGATGGCTGCAGAAGTTCTGGAAAAGAGTCATGGAAGCAGGTTTAGAAAAGAGGTGGTCAGCAAACAGAAGTATGGTTTTAATGCCGAGAAACAACAGATGCAATGTTTGCTCTGAGGGTGTTGATGGAGAAGTACAGAGAAGGTCAGAAGGAGTTACACTGTGTTCTTTGTGACTTGGGAGAAAGCAGATGACAGGGTGCCTAGAGTAGGAGCGTGTTTCAGGTGAGGAAGTCTGGAAAGCTACAGGAGAAGGCGGAGAGTAGTTCAGGAGATGTATGAGGACAGTGAGAGTGGTGAGATCTGCAGGAGTGACGTGATTTACGTATGTAGAGGTTGATTACATCAAGGATCAGCCTGAGCCCATTCTACTGTAATGGGACAGGTTGGAGTGGTCGAGGTTAGATGACAGGAGCTCGTGGACGGATGATAAGTTTGGTTGATGATATTGTGATCTGCAGTGAGAGTAGGCAGGAGCTTGAGGAGAATCTGGAGAGATGGAGATATGCTCTAGAGAGAAGAGGAATGAAAGTGAGTAGGGCAAACATAGAATACATGAGTCTGAATGAAAGGCATGAGTGATTAGGATGGAGGGAGTATGACAAAGGTGGAGGAATTTAAATACTTGCAATCAACTATTCAGAGTAACGTCGAGTGTGGAAGAGAGGAGTAGAAGAGAGTGCAGGCAGGTTGGAACGGGTGGAGAAGAGTGGCTGGAGTGATTTGCAGACAGACGGGTACCAGCTGAGAGTAAAAGGGAAGGTTTACAGGACAGCAGTGAGCATCTCAGCAATGTTGTATGGGTTGGACGGCACTGATTTAAATGGTAGTGAGGTGCCAGGAGTTAAAGATGGGAGGATGTTCGTTGGGTGTGACGCAGGACAGACGGATTAGGTAAATGAGGGACAGATCAGGCACAGATATTCTGAGACAGTCAGATGTCCAGAGGAGACTATATATATTGGGAGAGGATTTTGAAGATGAGCTTCCAGGAAAAGAGGAGAAGAGGAAGACCAAAGAAGAAGTTTATGGATGTGCAGAGAGATGACAGTTAGTTTGAGTTTGAATTATCTGGTATAGCGACCCATAAATGGGAGCAGCCAAAAGATGAAGATGCAGAAGACTTTAGGGCTGCCCTGCTGGTTAAAAACAGCAGCAGATTTGTTCTGCACTGTGAAAATGACTTTGTTTGACAGAAATAAAACGTTTATCTGCAAATAGGTGCAGGGGAAGCAAGATTCGATTCACAGCCTGCGCCCTCTTTCCACCTCTCTCTGTGGTCAGATGAGAACAGTGGCCCTTGGTTAATATTTGCCATTTTCCTTCTTTCTTCCAACTTCTTTTGAGAAGTTCAAGCTTACTTGTGTGAAGAAAAGTGGCATCAGTTGACCTAAAAGTTTGTATGGTTTGAGAAGGTTTTGAGCACAGTGGTTTTTCCGGTTGTAACGCTGCTGTTCTGTTGCTTCCAGCCATCTTGGAACCAGAGACCATACAGGAATCAGAGGCAGAGGGTGACGGTTGGGCTGCGGTTTGCGGTTCTTTCTGAAAGCCAGGTGTTATTCTGCTGATTGGCCGGGCCGCTGCTGGACTCTGGAGCCTAATTGGCTGTGCTCTGAAGCGGCGGCGGTGGACAGCGGCCTAATTTGGAGCAGGGCCACGACTATGGGCAAAATGACATGGCACGACCTCGCTACCATCATTATGTGTTCACACAGGTGTGTGACAGAACCTGCAATTGCTTTTATTTTTTATTTATTTTTTATGACTTATGAAACCAAGCCTGCTCTTTCCATACTTAGTTATATATATAATATATATATATATATATATATATATATATATATATATATATATATATATATATGGTTAATTGATCTTTTCTCACACATTCTGACCCTAAAATGTTCAAAACATTTATTTTGTTGTTATTTACGGAAGAAGTAAGTTTTATTTATTTTATTTGGTAATTATATTATTCAGTATCAGTGTTTTAGGCAGGTGGTAAAAATGCTGTAAACAGAACGCTTTCAGAAATATCAATAATGATTGTTTATTTTGATCAATTTACAAAATGCAAAGTGAGCTAACGAAAGAAAATTTAAATCAGATCAATAGCCAATTAATTCTTCAGAGCAGAGCATCAGTTCTTCTGGCCCCACAGAGCCCTGATTCCACATCATCCAGTGCGTGTCTGGATCACATGAAGAGACAGAAGGACGGGAGGAAGCCATATCCACAGAAGATCTGGTGCTCAGTTCTCTTCAAGATGTTCGAACTTACTCTACCGCCAGTTCCTTGAGAACTGCAAAGTGAGTAAAAATTTCCAGAAGAACTGATGCTGTCTTTGAAGGCAAAGGTGGTCAGCAGCAGATATTGATTCCGATTTAGATTCTCTTTTTGTTCATTCACTGCACATTTTGTTGATTGATGAAAATAAATGATCAACACTTCCATTTCTGAAAGCGTTCTGTTTACAGCATTTGTTCACACCTGCCTCAAACTTTTGCACAGTGCCAGGTATATAAAAAATTATTTTAAAAGTACATTGATTAAACTGAGGCAAGAAGAAACCCTTGCACAAGAAGAAACCGTCCTGAAGAGAAAGAAAAAAAACTTAAAAATGCATGAAAAACAGTGTGACGTTTGTCATCGTGGGAAGCAGCTGCAAGTTTAAACAGGGTGAAATGGCGTAAAGCCTTCACACTGCCCCTGCTGAACCAGCAGATCGGTTCACTCTCAGACTTGGACCACTGGAACGTAGTGTTCTGCCTCTCAGTTCATCATATGAGTCTTTATCTTTGTAATTCATTCCTTGACTTCATTCTTCTACACTTCTTAAGTTCTGGCTTTGATTCTGTCTGCTCTTGACATTTTTAATTTGAACTTTTATACTTTTTTAACCATTTTTATAACCTGTTTTAATTGATTACTTTTATGTTTAGCTCTTTAAAAGATCTCTCTGTCTAATGGAGCCCAACACAAATCAACTCACACATTCCTTATTCTTGGGCTAGAAAAACCCGTTTTCACAGCTGTTCTAGATAACTAGATCTAGATCAGCGTTTTATTGCATCTATCTATGATAATCAATCTAATAGATAGATAGATCATTCTGAAACTGGTCTATTAAAAGTTTTTAGGTTTTCGTTTGAGCCTTCATTCTTTTATGAGACATGAAAAGCAAATAACATTGATTGAGAGTAACTTTTGTTTTTTATTATTTTTGCTTCGCCGCTGAATTCGGAATTGCCAGCCATCTTCTGGAGATAATTTTGAAAGCATCAGTAAGCTCAAAGGATGGAATCAATTTCTTAAGAAACACCTCAAACGTTCTTCACAGCACAGTCGTCTCCAAGTTAGAGATGAGAAAAGGCAGAGCAGCAGGTGAGCACTTTAGCACCCTTCCTGTTTGCAGCGCTGTACAGGTCCACTGGAATTCACTGACGGAAAACGCCGCTGTTTGTTCACCTTTCGGAAATCTCAGCGCATTTCTCATTGGAGCCGCCAGGTCTTTGGCTCCATCGCCGGGACCTCTCCCAGGACAAGTTCAGTCCATTAACCCCACAATTAGCAGCTGCAGGGCCTCAGAGACAGGATCACAGCTGTCACACCCACAGGTTTAACTGAATAAAAGCCCCTCAGAGGCAGAAAACAAATCTGAGCAAATCTAACGAGTTGTTTGGTTAAAAATCAAGTTTGAACACGGAACTTCAAACACAGTCAAACAATCAAGACGTATTTTCCTCCTCGATTCAGCTTTCAAAATCCAGGTGCTCGCATAAAAGTTACACATTTAAATGTCCAGTTACGCTTCTGGGGCAAAGCAATACTCAGCGCTAGGACCTGGTTTCAGGTTCAGAAGGTCGTAAGTTCAGTTCCCGCACTGTTAGGTTTCCTGCATCATCAATGAACAACAAGGTGGTCATTCCTGCCGGGTCACTCTCGGTGCTGGATCTGGCTGTCCCCTGCAGGATGGCATGTGTGGGCTAACAGAGGATGTGTTTGGTTGTGGTTCACTGTGTGCTGTGTCTCGCAATGACAGATAGATAGTCACTTTCACTTCACCTTTCTCATGGGACGGTCAGGGGACTGAGCTTGAAGTTTCATGACGGGACATGAAGACGATTCAGGAGCCCCTCCGGTTCATTTCTCACTCCTTAGAAATCACTACAGTTTATTTATTTATTTATTTAATTAATTCACACAAACAACTCACCGTAATAAAAATTTCGATGGAATTCTGCTGAACTTGGATGGATGGTCTGGATGACATGTAGAGACAGCAGGACGCTCCTCTGAGCAGATGGCTGATTAGATCTAGGCCAGCGGAACTGCATTAGCAGGACACGTCAAGGTCCACGCTGTCTTTATCATGATGTTGGACAGTAGGGAAGTGGAAGCAGCTTTTTGATTGAATTTCAAAACAAGGCAAAGAACTTTTAGAGAACCAGTTTGCTGCTGTCCAGTGAAACGAGGGTGGAGCTGATCTTTTATGAACAGGACAGGAAGCTGTTACTGCTGGAAGGTCCTGTTTCCCCCCTCCGTCCAAAGACATGCATGTTAGATGTACTGGACATGATAAATTACCCCCTGCGTGTGGCTTTGTGTAACTGCCCTATGATCATCCAGATCCTGTCTTGGATGTGAAAGCATTCAGCACTCTCCTTTTCTTCCTGTCCTCTGCATCTTCCTCTTTCACTCCTGCATGTCCTCTCAAAATATTCATAAACCCTCTCTTTTGTCCTCTCCTCTCTTTCTCCCTCTTTCTGGCAGCCCATTCTCAACATCCTCTCCCCAGATATACACCTTGCCTCTCTCTGGACGTGTCCAGACTAAATCCAAGCACAATTCTTCAGACTTGGTCTCCAAAACCACCCAACCTGAGCTTCTGTCCTTCATAGACTTGCTCCTAACTTTGTCCAACCTCAGCCATCCCAACACAAATCTCAGCATCTTCAACGCCTCAAATTCCACCGAATGTCTTTTCACCATCTCCAACCCCATGACACAGCTTGGCTCACTACCATCCCCAGAACCTTCTTCTTTCACTTCTAGCAGCTAGATTTCACATGGTCCCTTTGGCCTGTCCCTTCGACTTTGGGAAAATGCCTACATGGTGAAGAAAATTGCAATTTTAATGCATGTGAGGCAAAAGTGGAATCGGAGGCAGCAAGCGCTGAGTATGTTACCCTCTTAATAACAGACCCAATTAAACCCGTTACACCAGAGTGTTCAGAGATCTCACATACAGTCTAATTCATTTGGCTGATAATCTTACCCATGATCCATTGGCGATTATGACCATTAACACATGCCAATTCACGTAGAATGTGCGATGGTAGTGATGGAGGTCAGTAGAAACTCCTTCTGCACAACAGTAAACTCACACGTCCCATCAGCCAAGGCTCAGGATGTCCTTTTGATGCTCTTTTCAGTTTGATGAGCCAAAAAACAAGCATGTGTGGATAAAGTCTGAAAGGACTCGATACTGAGCCGCTACTATCATCTTATAAAACGCGACTCACCCAATGAGAAAATGCAGCGTGGGGCTAAAGAGAAAGCCTTTTGTCATCAATATGATAAATGGAGAAATGGTAACCAGGCCAGAGGCTCTGCTGAGTGTGTGAGTGTGTGAGTGTGTGAGTGTGTGTGTGTGCACTTATTAAAGAGAAGCATTACAAAATCAGAACTGGGAAAAGAATGAAGAAAGAGAGAGAGAGAGAGAGAGAGAGAGAGAGAGAGAGGAGAGAGAGAGAGAGAGAGAGAGGGAGAGAGAGAGAGGGAGAGAGAGAGAGAGAGAGAAAGAGAGAGAGGAGAGAGAGAGAGGGAGAGAGAGAGAGAGAGAGAGAGAGAGAGGGAGAGAGAGAGAGGAGAGGAGAGAGAGAGAGAGAGAGAGAGGAGAGAGAGAGAGAGAGAGCCTGGCACAGTAATCAATTTGAAAAGGATGTACACAAACTCTCCAGCTGATAAGTTCAGAATTGAACACGTTATGAAGACTACATTCCACTTCTGTTGTCTTTCCTGCACTTTCTTTCTATTTCCTGCTCTTTTATACAATGAAAAAGAGTGAACACCTTTCCAGGACTGTTACTGTCTCTTATTCACTGCTTTATAGCAGAACGTTTTCAGTTTTGGACCAAAACTTCCACAAACCATCATCTTCAGTTCATAGCTTTCATATGACATCATATTCTTAAAGCCCCGCCCACCTGGAGGGCAAAAGAAGACCTTCCTCCCACCGCCCTCCAGTCATCTTTTCCAGAGTTGTTTCCAAAACTCTGGAGCGTTGAAGCTGTGTGTGTACTGATCGCCTGGGGTCCGATGGTGCAGAACCACAGAATCCCAACAGAGACAAAGTCCAGAGGAGGAGACGGTGGACTTATGCTGTTGGACGTGTCTCTGTCTCTGGGAGGGAATGAAAGAATGGACACCATCAGTTCACACGTCTTTACAGCGAAGCATTTAATCAAAGATGAGTCCGCGAAGCGTTTTAATGATTGTGGTTCAGTTTCAGGTTCCAGATCTGCTTCTCTGATTTTTCTTACTCACTTTTGAGGGTAACTGTCCATCCAGCCCAAGACTCCATTACACCTCAGCTTGACGTGACCTCAGGGACAGAGACGGTGCACAGTTGTCCTGGCAGGGACACATTACTTTAACAAGTGATGATAAAAGCTGATAAAGAGACTTGATTCCATCAGAGACCAAAATAATGTCCTGAGAGAGAGAGAGAGAGAGAGAGAGAGAGAGAGAGAGAGAGAGAGAGAGAGGAGTAGTATTAATTATGACTAGAGAAAATATCTGCAGGTGAAAAATGTTCAAACCCAACTGACTGGGTGATGCGGAATAGTGAGAAAATGCCTGCGCTTACTTTGGAGTCGGAAGTAAATCTTCAGCTTCAGACCGACTGAGAAATGGAAAAAGAGCATCGGGTCAAGGGGAAGAGAGAAGGACAGCTGAGAGAATGATTGTAAGTAAAGTGGAATCTGAGGAAGGCTGTGAGGAATCACACACCGAGGCAGTCAGGCAGACAGCAGGAAGCATGAAGATGGAATTTAATGATTTAATTTTTTTGTTTTGTTTTTATCATGAATGAGCACCAAAACTAGAGGAAAAAAATACTTTTAATTCAAAGATGAGGAATGAATGGATGAATGAGTAAAAAGTATGATGGATGGGACGGATGACAAGCAAGTTCAGTCAATCAGTCATTTTCACGCTATCCCAATCTGGGCCACGGGAGTGCTGAGTTCATCCCAGCTCACAGGGCGAAGGGATTTGACGCATCTGACAGGTCGGGGCAAGCAAGTTAATTAATTTAATAATGGATGGATGGATGAATGGATGCGTCAGAGAGAGAGCGAGAAAGGGGCTTAGGTAGAAATAGAGTCAGGGAGAGTTTGAGAAAAAGAAAAGGATGTAGAATAAAGAGAGAATGAAAGTGAAAGGGGAGAGAGAGAACGAGAGAGAGGCTTAAGTAGAAACAGAGTTAAAGAGTTAGGGAAAAAGGAAAAAAAAGAGGTAAGAATGAAAGAAAGAAAGTCCCCCAGTCCCCAGTATAGTGCTGCACAAAATAGAGATTTGGGGACACAGCCAATGTGCCCGCAGACTGGAGCTCATTAGTTAGAGACTGAATTATCATCAGCACCTCGGCGGCGCAAGAGGCAGCTGGTTTCTAAATGACGAGGCCCTTTTGTTGCGGAGTTTGTTCCACCGAATGAACTCGAGGGGTTAAAGTTTAATCCCTGAGTCTCTAATTCAGCAGCGGGATCAATAGGGGAAGTGGACCGTGCAGAGATGTGCTGAGAGACAGGAGCAGGTGGCAGCTGCAATCCGCCGCACCCTGAACTCTCGCCTCTAATCCACCTCCCGCACACCTTCCTCAGAAAAACAATTCTCCCTGCTCGTTCAGAAGCTGACTGAGGAATAACAGGCCATCACACCTCTGGAGCCGACGCAGGCTTTGCACGGCAAAGTTAGCCGTGGGACGCCTTGGGGCGTGGCTTTAAACTCCTTCTCCCACTGATGACCGGCGCAATTATGTTCAGAACTATTTTGAGTCTGGTCGAATCGAGGCCGCTTTTGGAGGCAGCACTACCAAGGTGCGGTGGTCCAGTGGTTAGGGAGTCAGCCCCAGCATCAGAAGGTCACGGGTTTGAATCAAAGGCCAGTTGGTAGCCCTGAGGTACCCTTGAGCAAGGTACCATCCCCATCACTGCTCCCCGGGTGCTATCAAGAGCTGCCCCCTGCTGCACGGTGTGTGTAGGTGAACTGTATTTCGTTGTGTCTCATGTTTCACAACAACAAGAATTTCACTTTTCAGTGCAAGTATCTGCTTACCGCTTTGGTGCCTAGAAATCACCCGCTTCAGAAAGTATTTGATACTACAACTCAGAAAGTAACTAAATACCTCCAAGTTTATATAACAAACACCTGCACTTCCACCTAACCCATGACCCATGACCCATGACTTTTCACCTAACCTCAACTTTAACCCATAACCTTATCCACTAAAGTGGTATCTAGTGTCCAGGGATTCGGCCATTGTGATCGAGAAGATCGAGGGTTCAAACCCCTCACCAGTAGGTTGCCCTGAGGTACCCTTGAGCAAGGTACTGCCCCAGTCACTGCTCCCAGGGTGCTTTCATAGCTGCCCCCTGCTGCACGGTGTGTGCATGGGTTAAATGCAGAGGTCCAATTTGGTTGTGGTTCACAAGAATGACAAGAATGCTCACTTTCACTTTCATAACCCTTAACCCACAACCTAGGCGTTCTTGGTTCTAAAGGGAGTCTTGAATGGGTGAAGAAGAGCATTCAGGCAGGTTGGAATGGGTGGAGAAGAGTGGCTGGAGTGATCTGTGACAGACGGGGACCAGCAAGAGAAGGAAGGTTTACAGGACGGTAGTGAGACCAGCTGTGTTGCACAGGCAGGAGACGGTGGCACAATTTGCTCAGATTTCATGGAGCTGATTTAGGATGGACGGGATTAGTACTTACTTTATTAGAGTGGACAGGCCTCAGGTGAGACGCTTTGTGACAAGTAGGAGAAGTAAGGCTACAAGCAGGGACGTGTCCAGGAGGAGAGACGCAGTGATAGATCAGGAGGAGGATGTTGAAGATGAGCTGCCAGAAAAAGAGGAGAAGAGGAAGACTAAAGAGAGAAAGAAATGGAAACTAATGATTCATATGGTGACTCTTTAAACGTGGAGCAGTCAGAAAGAAGAAGAGGAAATCTTGGAATAGTTTCCTAAATTTAAAGAAAACAAAACAAAACCAGGAAATTAAGAGAAAAATCTGAAAAAGCCTCACAGAAATAAAACTGACTTCACACAAACCCTCAGAGCGACTTAAAGAACGAGGCACAATTTGAACACGGAGGTGAAAAGTTCTCGCTTCTTGTCACTGTCGGGCCAGAGTAGATGATTTGGAGCATGTCAGAGATACAGTACATCCAAGTATGATTATCCACTTGTCTCTTCTTAATTCTTTCATTTCTGGGCTCGTATTCTCGAATGAGTTCCTTCGGCATCTCAAGGTAAATAGTTAAAAAAAGTATTAGCAGCACATCTTTTAGGACTCATTTTAACAGAGAGGGAGATTCCCATTAGCTTCATCCGCATCATCACCGTCGAGCGTCTCTCTTTCTAAAGGTCAGGTGCCGCTATTGACAGAGTTCAGAATGAAAATGAAAGTAATTTGGACGTAAAACTCTGAAAATGAGAAAATGAGCCTCTCTGGTTTTTAATGCATGCTTTAAAAATGGACTATGATGGTCTAAAAGCAAATTCCACTGGATTTTGGAACATTTTCTGCATAATTGAAACAGTTAAGGTGCAAAAAAACTCATTCAGAGCGGCATCTGTGTGGTTCAGAACCTGCTCCCGTTGGTGAATGAACCAGACGTTCAATGTCGTCCGCAGAGACAAGAATGGTGGTGAAGACGCTGCCTGATGTCGGGGACGTTGAATAAAGTGCACAGATTTGGGACGTCCGGTTCCAGTCACCACCACTGGGAAGAAATCAAAACACACTCTGGATGATGTTTAAAAAAAAAAATGTGTGTGTGTGTGTGTGTGTGTGTGTGTGCTGGCTTAGATCAGTAATGCTCCTCAGTTCTTCCAGTATCCTGATTTTAACCCTCTCTTTATTCTATAGAATTAAACAGTCAGTTTTTATTGCTTTCCCACTTTTATGTATGTACTACTTTTCCACTGATATGTAAATGAGCTCTATTCTGATTGGTTGCACTGTATCATGCCTTAGAAAACAGTCCAGGCTGCACTGTTGGTTGAATCTGTTGCCTTTTTTGTGACATCACAAAAACGCTTCGTTAATTAGGAAGCTTAGTTTCCATTCTCGGATCATATGAGCTATACCAGCAACGATGATGTCGCCAAAGTGCAATATTGTGAGTAAGGGGGAAAATCTAGTTTCTACGACACAGGCCCTTTAAAAGAAAGCTCAGAAGGGTCTCGTGTGGACATTGTTTCCTTCAGATATAAATGAGAGCTGCACGGCGCTCTGTGAACCGAAGCCCACTTATAAATAAGACTTATAACCAGACTTAAGACGTGTGACATGCACCTAATTTGAAGATTTGAATTTACAAGCTTTGCTTCCCTGTGACAAAAACGAATACATCGCTGGGGCTGCTTCCCCGGGACGCACAACGTCTCTCTTTAGAAGAAAAAGGTCATATTCTATTAGAGCCGCTGGTCCGAGACAGGGTCAATTTGTCCTTCTCCATCCAGACGTGTGAAAGGAGTGGGGTGGTCCTCCACCTTCCATTTCCGATTTCAGCGGCGGACAAAATGACTGACCCTTCTTCATTTTCCAAGAGCTGTTCAGTGGGGAGAAAAAAAAAACATCTGGTTTATGGCTCAATTCCTGCAGCAAACACCAATTTTGGATCTGCTGAAAACAAGGTTTTTACTCCAAATTAAATTATTAATTAAATTCAAATAATATAGACCGTATTACTTCTTGGTGACTGCTATAAAAGTGATAAATATGATTTCTTTACAACACTCTCTCCCCACTCTCAGTGCAGAACTGTCCTCTTCTCTTCAGTGTGTAGGCGGTCCTTCCTCCTCTCCCCATCTCTCAGTAGAACTGTCCTTCTCCTCTCTGGGTGTGTAGGTAGTCCTCCTTTCCCCATCTCTCTGGCAGAACTGTCCTCTCTCTCTCTCTGGGTGTGTAGCGGTCCTCCTCTCCCATCAACAATACTCCAGCAGAACCGTCCTTTCTCTCCTCTGGGTGCAGAAGTGTCCTCCTCTCCTCATCACTCAGTAGAACTGTCTCCTCTCTCTCCTCTCTAAGGTGTAGGGCGGTCCTCCCTCTCCCCATCACTCAGTAGAACTGTCCTCTCTCTGGGTGTGGGGCTAAATCCTCCCTCTCCCCATCACTCGCCAGGAACTGTCCTTTCTCTCTGGGAGTGTAGGCGGTCCTCCCTCTCCCCATCACTCAGTAGAACTGTCCTCTCCCCAAGTGTGTAGGGCTGTCCTCCCTCTCCCCCCATCACTCTCGGTATAATCGTCCTCTCTCTCTGGTGTAGGCGTGTCCTCCCTTTCCCATCACTCAGTAGAACTGCCCTTCTCTCTGGGTGTGTAGGGTGTCCTCCTCTCCCCATCACTGCATAATCGTCCTCTCTCTCTCTCCTCTCTCTCCCTCTCTCTCTCTCTCTCTCTCTCCTCTCTCTCTGTCTCTCTCTCTCTCTCTCTCTCTCTCTCTCTCTCTCTCTCTCTCCTCTCTCTTCTCTCTCTCTCTCTCTCTCTCTCTCTCTATCTCTCTCTCTCTCTCCTCTATCTTTTCTCTTTTCAATTATTTTTTTTTTGGAAAAACATTCAGAGCAGGAGGTTTTAGTATCTTGGCTGCCAGATCAAAAAATACATTTTTACACACACACTTAGAAATGCTCCTTCCTGTCAGTGGAACAACTGATTCATTTTGGTGTGCATTTATAGTTTTCTCACTCATATCTATTTCCATTCATTGCTGTTAAGATCTTAAGACTGCAGACACAAATCAGGTTCTGACAGTGGATCATTTAAACAGCACGTTATAAAAAAACCCAGAGTGGTCAAGCAATGTGCGTTTCAGAGATAAACACTTAGAGGTCATAAAAAAATCTGTCATAAAATCAATGAATGAGGATAAAATGTAAAGTTTTCCTTTAAAAAATGTGCTGTTTGGTGTCTTATGACCCAAACATTCAGCCCTTTGATTCTGTCTGACATTTAATGGTCTCTTTAAACTAAGTACTTATATATAGTACTGTAAGTATATATATATATATGTGTTATCTATACATAAAGAGAGTTTCCTTTTGATGACCAGCAGGCAATTTTTGGCATCTTTGTTAAACAGTTTGGGCACAGATCTGATCTTCATGGTGAACTGGGTCCAGCAGGGGGCAGCATAATGGCTAAAAGCCATTAGAGCCTGTTTAGATTCTGGACTGAGCAGATCCTGCTGATCCAAGAGACCCACCAGGTTGATCTTCAGCATTTTAGAGAGGAACTGCCCAAAACCATTGAGGAACGGAACTTTAAGGTCGGGTCTGATTCCTTTTTGGACCTCAGGTAAAATGAAAGTGAAAGTGACCATGTCATTCTGAACACACAACGAAATGCATCCTCTGGCATTCAAGCATGATTCCACTTCCCCGGGGAGAAGTGATGCGGAAGACGGTACCTTGTTCAAGGGAGCAAACTATTGGACCTGGATTCAAACCCAGTCCTTCTGATCTCTAAATCCAAGACTAACGCTGCCCTGCAGTGAGCTGAGGGTGAGTGATGTTCTTTTACTGGTTACTCATTAAATGCAGGCATAGTGTAAGAAAATAGCATTTATTATAAGACTACAATGAAAGATTGTGTAGCTCTGTATCTGACCGGATGCTCACTAGAAGAACTGAGGCTTGGAGTGATGGATCTTTCTTGGTTTGCTTTGAATCCTGGCAGTAATGGTGTGGAGCAGCGGAATCATCATGTTTTAAAGTTACATTCATGCCGTTCAGAAGACACTCATCCCTTTCCACATGGACAGTCTCTGTGAAGCAAATTGTGGAGTTGAGGGTTGAGGGCTCTACTAAGAAAACCCAATGGTGGTGGTGCGGGAGGTGGGATTTGAACCTTCTGTAACCTCTTGGTCCATCGATGAGTATCTACACTCTTTTATTTGAAAAAGGGTTGATTTCATTTGCCTTGCAGTGGTCCCTTTAAGGGAGCAGGAAGAAATGTCTGAACAGCTGGAGTTTGCATTTTCTCGAAATAAGTGCCGTCTGGAGCGGCGCTTTAATTTCACCCATGACTCCCCTCTGCCTGGACTCCGCGCCGCATAATTGACTTTAACAGGTATGAGCGCCGCTCTGGCCGAGTCCTCGCCGTGGGCAGCTGGGCCCGTGTCCACACGTCTTTTTCTCACTTGATTAGCGGCCTGCTCCTGGGGGACGGCGTGACGACCAGGCGTCCACCCAGAACCGGGTTTGGTCGGTCAGCTGTACCCGCTGGGACAATCTCCCCAATCCTCCACAAGCTTCCTGATTACTGGTCCAGGACAGCTTCATTTTCCCTCTCCAGCCCTGGACCTGAGACGGGCTGGGAACCCGCTGCCATGTTCCCCAGAAACAATAAGTCCAGCTTCCTTTCTGAGTTCAGCTCCTTTAAGGCGGCCCTGTTTTTGAGACGGGTGTTCACACAGCATCTCCATGGAAAAACTGAGGGATTGCGAAGCCACAGTCAGAGTGTTAATCCTTTCCAGCAAAGACATAAAAAAGTTCATACCTAGAACCAAGAAGACATGTCCATCTGTAATGAGCACTAACATATCAGTCCCATTCCCATAGGGGTGCTAGCTTTCATCTCTTTCGTTCAGGCGTCTCCACAGCACATCATCCGTCTCCATGTGATCCTGTCCCCTGCATCCTGGTCTTCACACCAACATGTCCCCTCTCTCACCACACTCCATTAACTTTCTCTCAAACACTCTTTTTCTACTTCTTTTTGCTCCACTAGTTTGAGATAACCCATTTTCAACATATAGTCATGCATTGTTGATTGATTGATTGAGGAGTTGATAAGGTGAACGCTGGCCTAGTAATTTAGGAATGGCAGTCCCAGGATCGAAGATTAGTAGAATCGAATTCAGAGTCAGTAGCAGCCCTCGAGGGGCTCTGAGAATGCATCGCCCCATCACTACTAAGCTATCAGCTGCTCTCGTTGCATGGTGTGTGTGGGAGAACTGCAGGGTGTGACAGGTTAGAACATTGTAAAGTGTGCTGCAAATTACATGACAAGATAGTCACTGAGCTTTATATTGATTGTGGGATTAAAATTGATTAAATCCCAAAAAGAAAATACATTGTTCACTGCTTCATGTCTTAAGTTAGACGCTTTGTTCTGCTTGAAGGGTCAGACGTAGATCACTGTGTGAAAAAAGTGAAAGTGACAACCCTTGTCATTGCGAGGTCACGGCACAGCACACATGAACCACAACGTGAAATTGACTTCAGATTAGTTCCATGCACACTCAAACTAGCAGCAGTGGGCAGCTATTACAGCGCTGGGAGTGGGATGGGGGATTTGGTACTTTGCTCAAGGGCACCCTCAGGGCAACCTATTGGAACGGGGCTTGAACCCCCGATCCTCCGATCATGCGGCTAACGCCCTAACCGCTAGGCCACCGCTGCCCCACCGCTGTGTGGATTAACCAACACAGAACTATCAAACTGCTCAGGTACAGAGAGACTGGACTGAACATGAGAGACAACAACACTGTCCTTCAGGAAGATCTTGGAGAACTGCTCAGGTACAGAGACTGACTGAAAATGAGAGACAACACCACCGTCCTTCAGGAAGATCTGGAGAACTGCTCAGGTACAGAGACTGGACTGAATATGAGAGACAACAACACTGTCCTTCAGGAAGATCTGGAGAACTGCTCAGGTACAGAGACTGGACTGAACATGAGAGACAACAACACTGTCCTTCAGGAAGATCTGGAGAACTGCCCCTCAACAAGACATTAAACATACAAGAAAGTCAAAATATGCAGACTTGAGGGGATGGAGACTTTTGCCAGTGCTATACCATCTAGATGGTTGTATAAAGGTGGTCACCCACAGGCCCCATGGGTTGGGGGGATGGGCTCTTACTATCGTTAGAATAAATCCCTTTCAACAGCAAATGTTCCAACATCTAGTGCGATCCCAGAAGAGAAGAGTTTCCTTTTCTGAACTGACTGTTTCTCCAACTTGTCTTCTGAAATCTGTCAGTTCCAGAAACAGCCTCTACTTTTCTGTGAAGACTAGATGTTGGAACATCATGAGGGATTTTGATTGAATGCCATCACAAGCTCACAGCAGTGCAGGAACTGAGTGATTTTGATTGACTTCGGTTTGCTTCAGTCAAATCCTCACAGCAATGTTCCAGCATTCAGCCTTTGTTGACTGACACCTGCATGACCAATGTTCACAGATACACAAATAAATACACCAGGAGCTCTCCTGCAGCTGTGTGTGTGTGTGTGTGTGTGTGTGTGTCCACGCTTAATTGTATGCTGGTTAATGATGATAAGCAGTCGGGTGTAACGGCCGAGTAGAGTGTTTAATTATGATTTCACCCTACACACACACACACACACACACACACACACACACGCACACCTGGCACACACACAAACACAGCATAAAAGGCAGACATAAACACACACACACACACACACACACACACACACACACAAAGTTCTTCTGGCTCCTTCCAATATCAAAGTTAATTTTCGTGTTTTATTTTTGTTCTTGGTATCTTTTTGAGGTGCTCTCTGCTCTTTTTCTCACCACACACACACGCACACACACTTCACACACACACACACACACGGCTGTCACTGCAGAAGGTAAGGGTTTCTTTCTGGAGAGTGAAGCATCTCTGTGACGGTTCTGCTCTTCCAGGCCTACCTGCACGATCAGTCCAGTTATTTATTTTTTCAGGCAAAGACGAGAAGTAATGAAGAATGACTTTATTCCTATAATTAAATCTACTTTAAATAGAAGACTTTATTCCTTTCCATCCCTACATTTTCTCTAAAACATCCTTTCTTTTTTCCATTTTCAGAACAGACTCTAATTTATTCTGAACATCTGAGTTCATCCACTATTTGTATTCTCCATCACCTTCCCAACATGTGTGTGTGTAGTGTGTGTCTCTTCCATAGAGAAGACGTTCTCTCAGTGTCCATCGCAGTGACAGGAGTGAAGGGAGAGTGAGGAGAGGACAGGAGAGTGGACGTGGGAGTTCAGGGTGTGGAGGGTGTCCGTGATGGGAGAACTAGTAGAGACGTGTGATGAAAGTGAAGCGGTGAAGTTCATGTGGATTATTTTCAGTAGATTGTTTTTATTGGAGTTATAGTTCGAGGCTTTAATAGTCTTTAATTTCTATTAATATGGAGTGAGATTCAGTCTACTAGCACAGACACAGATGCCTAGGACGTGCTCCCCTTCAGAGGAGAATAACGCCTCACTCTACACCTCTGTACACTCCTGTACTTTTTATTTACGCCTCCTGAAGACATCTCCTGTACCTCTTTTACTTTACACTGTCAGCACATTCCTGTACTTTTACTTTACTCGCACACTCCTGTACTTCTTATTTTGCACTTTCAGTACATCTTGTACTTTCATTTTTATTAATCGCAGTATACATTCCTCCTGTACTTTCATTTTAGACTCTTCAGCATTCCTGTACTTTTACTTTGCACTTAGTGACATTCCTGTAATTTTTACTTTATACTTCCTACACATTCCTGTACTTTTTTACTTCCTTCTTTATACTTCCTACACATTCCTGTACTTTTACTTTGCACTCTCAGTACATTCCTGTAATTTTTACTTTATAATCTCAGTGCATTCCTTACTTTATCTCTTATCTCTTCTCTTGAACTTGAGTAAAGAACTGAACTGAAGTTATTCTCCCTTTAACCAGAATGTTTTTCTTCATCTTTATTTTAACTTCAAGAGGAACAGCTTTGATTCTTCTCTGTTATTTAAGCAAACTGGTGCCATCCAAATTAAAGGCCACACAAGAAGCAATAATTTATAATTAATTCACTTTGATCTCTGAGAACGAGTGAAAAAACACAGCCAATTTGCCTGCTCGTTCAAATTATTTCTTTATTTTGTCAAATTACTTTAAATGCTTGTAATGTTCATTTTCAGTTTTGTGTCTGAGCCCTGCTTTCCTGGAGAGGAGAAATATAAGGCTATTTTTCCATTTATTTGGAAGGAAATGTAATACTTTAACTATATAAATAATAAAACATTGAGTTTTGATACAAAAATGCAATTTGATATTTTCATTTAAAGTTAAAATTACTATCTTACTGAAATTATTATTTTTTCTGTTTTAAGAGTCAAAATCGCAATATTTGAGACCAACTCTGATCCCAAAAAACCCAAAAGACCTGGATCAGGACGTCTCCTCCTCTTCCTACAGCGAGAAGATGGTGAAACTCTTCAAACAAAGACTTTCAGCTGGAACAGAACATTTAGCTAAATATGAGCTGGAGACCACTTCAGAGGCTGGAAAATACCAAACCACTATCTTGTTTGTAAACTTTACTGAATACTGGCCAACTGATACTCACCTTAACATCTCAAGACTGGATTAAATGAGTAATTTTAAAAGTTAAAAAAGAAGCAAAATTGGGCTTTTAAGTAATAAAAGTTGATGATGATGATATTGTGATCTGTTGTGAGAGGAAAGAGCAGCTTGAGGAGAACCTGAAAGATGGAGATCTGCTCTAGAGAGGAGAGGAATGCAAGCTGGAGGTGTCAAAATTCAGACAATGTTGGGTTTTGACATGTCCAGAGGAGAGACGAGCAGTATACTGTGAGAAGAATGCTGAGGATGAACTTTTTTAAGAGGAGGTGTGAAGATGCAGAAGACCAGAAGAAATGCAAACAGATCTACCTGAATGGGAGCAGAGGAAGAAGATCTCTGATGTTCTCAGAGACTCGTTTTTAACATTGTCTGAAAGCTGTTTTAGGGCAAGGCAGTAGAAATGATGTTCACAAGAGCTGAAGGGTGAGTGGAATCTAACGCTGTCTGGGTGTGAGGTGTGTATCCACAGGAATTAATTTCTTGATGTGCTTTGTTCATAAACATCTTTTCATCTTGGAATAACTGCCGAAACGGCAGATTTGATTGAATTTTCTTGAGAATGAAGTTCTTATGTTTATCTGATGAAATTCATTTTTTTTCATGCTTTGAGTCCATCGAAAAACAAATTGCACTGGCTGTGATTTTTTTTAAACAGATCCAGTTCGAACAAAGGCCTGTCTTGTCTTCCTAATCTTCCAGCTTGGAAGCTTGCTAAAAGTGTTTGCTGCCATCGCCGTCCATCAGATCCTCCAGCTTTGATCTTCTCCGTCGTGCATCGTAGAGGTGTGATACAAACCCGCCATACATGCAAACGTGGACGATGGTAGGTCTGGGTGGTGGTGGATCCTCACTCTATGGACTGAAAGAGGTTGCAGGTTCGACCACCATTGGGTTCCTGAGCAAGACCCTGAACCCTTAGTGTCTCCAGAGAGACGGTCCCTGTAATCAGGAACTGGTAAGTGGCTCTTGATGGACAGCGTTTCCTAAATGCCTTGAATGTAAATGCAAAAATGAAACTGAGTGACTGACATAGACTAACACAGACTGACATCTACTGACACTGCTACATATACTATCTATCTATCTATCTATCTATCTATCTATCTATCTATCTATCTATCTATCTTTTTATTTAAAGAGGCTAACAGGCTAATATGTACATGTCTGTCTATCTAAGGTATGTCAAATACTTTAGATTACAGATGCAAGATAGATAGTGGATGGATGGATGGATGATGGATGGATGCTTTGTGTGTGTGAGGTGACCAGGAAGTGGAGACACACAGTGAGTGTTTCTTATCCAATGAGGGAAGTGTGTGTGAGGGTGGTTATAGTGTCCTAAAGCTTCAGTTGAGACATGTCCAGTCTGTCCTGGCTAATCTGGAGTCCTCACTCAACCTGTGGGTGTGTAAACCCTAACCACCCGAACCCTCCCAACACCCCCATCACCCCCATCACCCCCATCACCTCTGCACCCCCACCGCACCCCACCGCACCCCTCTGCACTTCACTCAGCCTGGGGTCTGGTGCCAGTCGTAAATCAGCGAATTTGCAGCGGCCTGAGCTTCACAATAGCCTACAGCGATTGAGGTTCATCACCTCCACACACATACACACACACATATACACACACACACATATACACACACACACACATATACACACAATAATACACATACACATCGTGTGACACACACACACACACACACACACATACACACAGACACACACACACACACACATACACACATACACACACACACACATAGACACATACACAAATACATATATACAGACACACACATACCCACACACAAAGTCCACACAAACTCACACACACACACACACAGTCCACACACAGACACACACACACTACTACATAAGTTACACACACACACACATACACATACACACATACACATATATACACACATACACACATACATACACACATATACATATACACACACACACACATATACACACATACACACATACACACATATACACACACACACACACACACACACACACACACACACACACACACACATATGATACACACACACACAATACACATATACACATACATACACACATAAGAAGGCACACACATACACACACACACACTACCTCACATATACATACAAACACACATACACACATTATTATCTTTCTATGCTTTCTTTTATCTCTCCTCTCTCTTTCTATTCTAATTTATATCTCACTCTCCCTTTTCTATTTTCTTTCTCACTCTCAGTGATTTCTATCTATCTCCATCTTTATCATTTCTTCCTCCCTCTATCTGTGTTTAGTGCATGTCTGTGTTAGCTTGGCTCTGTGTGTGTGTGTGTGTGTGTGAGTGTGTGTGTGTGTGTGTGTTTATGAGTGGAGCAGCTCTGAGTGTGTTTTAGAGGACGATCTGACGTCTTCTTTCTCAAACTACAGTTAAATCATAGGCAGCGAGTTTTAAACACCTGATCTGCTGACAGGCTGCTGCTCTGCCTGAGACACTGAGACACTGAGACACTGAGACACTGAGACACTGGACACTTGAGACTTGTCCTCAGACTTCTGACACTGACTGAATGTGTCCCCTGTTTGAACCAGGCTGTCAGGGCTTTGTGTGGAAAACGGTTTACAGGAGTCTGACAGCAAATCCAACATTCGCCACAAACACACTTTCATTTCACCGCACTGCAGAATACACACTCCTCCGGCCACTTTATCAGAAACACCTCCATCGCTGGTGTACATGTACACTCTGCAGCTCTTCTGCTGGTGTGTGTGTGTGTTTATGGAAACACACAGTGAGTGTGATCAGGAAGCAGAAGCAAGATTAGTGTTTCTATTAAAGTGGCCATTTTGTAAAACCCTAAGGCTGGGGTTTCTGATAAAGTGGTCAGTTAGTGAAAGCCTAGGGCTGGTGTTTCTGATAAAGTGGCTAGTTAGCAGAACTGGCAGGGCTTTTGATAAAGTGTTGCAGTTAGTTAGAACTGCAGGTTTCTGGATAAAGTGGGCCAGTTAGTAGAACTGCAGGGGGCTTTGATAAAGTGGCCAGTGAACGAAAAGGTGTTTCTAATAAAGTGGCCAGTTAGGGAAGCACGGGGCAGGTGTTTCTATGATAAAGTGGCCAGTTGGTAGAACTGCAGGGGTTTCTGATAAAGTGGACAGTTAGTAGAACTGCAAGAGGTGTTTCTGATAAAGTGGCCAGTTAGTAGAACTGCAAGAGTGTTTTTGATAAAGGGCCATGTCAGGGGTAGAACTGCAGGGGGTTTCTGGTAAAGGGCCAGTTGGAACTGCAGGGGTTTCTTGATAAAGTGGCCAGTTAGAAGAACTGCAAGAGGGGGGGTTCTGACAAGTGCAAAGGTTGGTAGAACTGCAGGGGTTTCTGACAAAGTGCCAGTTGCAGAACTGGCAGGGGTTTCTGATAAGGGCCAGTTGGTGAGAACTGGGTGGATGGGGGTTCTGATAAAAGGGCCAAAGAAGAACTGTGTGGGGCTTGGTGTAAAAGTGGCCAAATAGTAGGAATCCGCAGGGAGGCTCTGATAAAGTGGGGCCAAAGTTAGAAGAACTGCATGGGGGTTCTGATAGTTGGCCAGTTAGGTGAACTGCAGGGGTTCTGAGAAGTGGCTGGTTGTGTAGAACTGCAAGAGGGTTTGATAAAGGGCCAAAGGCTGGAACTGGCAAGAGGGGGTTCTGATAAAGTGGCCAGCTGGTAGAACTGCAGGGGTTTCTGATAAAGGGCCAGTTGCAGAACTGCAGTGTGCTTCTGGATCGTAAGGGCCAGTTGGTAGAATCGCGGGGGGTTTCTGATAAAGGGCCAGCTGGTAGAACTGCGTGGGGTTTTGATAAAAGGCCAGTTGGCAGAACTGCAAGAGGGGCGTTTCTGATAAGTGGCCAGTTGGTAGAACTGCAGGGGGGTTTCTGATAGTGTCCACTAAACAAAGCTAAAAAAGTGGTGTTTTCCATTAAAGTGAGTAGAAAGAAGGTGTCTGAAGGGAAATGAAGCTTTTAGGTGGTTTATCAGGGGGAGCGGAAGGATAAAGTTAGGGGCTGTAATAAGGCGTTGTTATTCACAGGCTGGTATTTCATCCACGTCATTAATTTCCCTGCATGTCTTATCTCAGCAAATACGCTCTCTTTCCCAGGATCAATATCTTCTGAGTGAGTAATGCAGAAGATTAGAGCGGACGTGACGGGATCTCCTGTGTTGGTCGTGAAAGTGGACACGGGGTGCGATTAGTGCGGGAGAACACCAGATTGCTTCACATTTTAAAAATGTCACTTTTAAGCACCACAGTAGCTCTTTCTCCGAATGCAGCGTGAGAGAGGGATGGTGGACGACAGCTGAGAGTGAAAACCTCTGTGTGAATCGGAGCAATAAACCCTCACCATGAGACCCTGATGGAGCAACCAAATCTGCTCTGAAGCTGCAGGAAGTTAACACACCCCATTCATCCAGCGCTCCAGATTGAGGGGCTTTATATATTACAATTCATTTGTTGTTGTTTGTTTCAATTCCCTACGATTCATTAATTTGAATGTTTTATCCTCCCAGATAGAAGGTTGTGGGTTCTGTAGTTGGACTATAGACGATAAGTAGCCTCCTAAAGGTGTGTGTGTGTGTGTGTGTGTGTGGAAGGTGCACTGAATTCAGACCAGTAGATTCTCTTGATCATGATACTGTCCCCATCACTGTTCCCCTGGTGCTGGGTATGGTGTGATGGGTTCAATACAGATGACAATAAGAAAGGAAAAGTGACCACCTCACCATTGTAAACTGGCAGCACAACACAACAAACCAGCCTCTGCTTCACCCCACACACACACACACACGCAGCAGGGGCAGCTATTGAAAGGCTCAGTGAGCAGTGACGTGGACAGTACCTTGCTCAAGGGTACCTCAGGGCGAGAGAGAGAGAGAGAGAGAAGGGGGTGGATGGAAGGAAGGAAGAAAGGAAAGATAGATAGTATATGTATATATGCAGTGAGAAGCTTTCAGCTTGGCTGATGTGTGTGTGTGTGTGTGTGTGTGTGTGTGTGTGTGTGTGTGTAATTGATGCATGGGTATGTCTGTCGTAAGTGTGTGTGTGCATAGTTAAATGTGTGTGTATTTGTGTATGTGTGTGATCGTGTGTATGTTTGTGTGTGTGTGTGTGTGTGTGTGTGTGTGTGTGTGTGTGTGTGTGTCCTGTAAGTGCAAATATTTTACCGTGTAAGACCTAATCCCATTGTTTTGTCTCTGCTCCTTGACTTTAATTCATTTCATTCGCTGTATTTCTTTCTTTTCTCTCCTATTCTTGACATGTTTCTTCTCTCTTTTCCTTCCCTGTTCTGCTTTTTCTTTTCATGATGTGAGAGCTCTTGGGAGCTGTTTGGCTGCAGGACGACCTGGAGCTATATGCTGGAAATGAAGTGATTTATAAGTCAGAGAGAGAGAGAGAGAGAGAGAGAGAGAGAGAGAGAGAGAGAGAGAGAGAAAGAGAGAGAAAGAGGAGAGAGAGAGGAGAGAGAGAGAGAAAGAGAGGAGAGAGGAGAGAAAGAGAGAGAGAGAGAGAGAGGAGCTGAAGCAATAATAGAAGAGATGGGGATGATGGTGGCAGGGACAGAGGGATGGAGGGATGCTAGGAGGGCGTCCAGGGGTGTTAATAGAATGGGCGCTGTGGTGGGATGAGCCGGGCCCGCGGCTGGGCCGGAGTGTTGACAGGTAATCATTGAATGTCACAGAGGAGAGAGAACAGAAGGAGCCCGGGTGAAGCTTTGTGTCCATTTTTTAGAGCGTCTGACGGAGGACGACAGCCGATAAACTGTCACACTAATCCGCCGAAGCTCGCTGGGAATTTGTGGGGTGAGAGCGTGTCTGCAGATGCCAGCGTTCATACAAAATAAAATAAAAAAATAAAGCACACCACTTAACACAAAAATAAGACATGACACCGTTCTGAAGTAAATCCTTCTACTGTGGCACTGGCCGTAGTCCCTACTGGCACTTTATTGGAAACACCACCCACTTCCTCTCCTTGGCCAATTTATCAGACACGTCTTGTCTTTCCACCCACTTGTTACTTTTTTAGTAACAGCAACATTGTACTCCTGCAAAACTGGCCACTTTATCAGAAACACCCTCTGTTTTAAATAAATCTGGTTTCTGACTCCAGGACCTCTGTTGTGCAGATCCGGGCTGCTGGTCTGTTCTCAGTACCGCAGTGACTCTGACAGGCTGGCATGTATCAACTCATCAAGCAGAGCTGGCAAGAAGTTGGGTTTCTGATGCGGCTGGGGTGACTATGTTTGTTTGCTTCTCTTGCTCTGTTTTAGCTCATTTTTAAAGTTCTGATTACCATTTTAAATTCTGGTTTCAGATTGAGCTGACTGTGTTTAACAGAACTATCAGTTTTTAAAAGCAGATTAACAACAGCGAGAACTCAGCCAGGTGATATTTAGTCTCCAGGTTAGTTTTTGCTTCTGCCTTGGAAAGATTTCCAGATGCCGTGCTGTCGAGAACGTAAGCTCATAAATGTGTCATGAAATTTTACCCCGTTTAGGCAGGAACGTATCCCAAACGGCTCGTTATTTTATTGGGTTTTGGAAATTATGATATGCTTATTTTAAAAACTGAATCGCCTGTTTGCTGCTTGAAGCAGACAGACTGCAACCCACTGCATCACCCAGGAGCGTAGAACGACCTGTGTGCACAAAATGAAACGGCGACTGAAAATAGATCACCAGACGGCATTTCAACGCCCATGATGAAGGTTTACATGATGACAAATTGTTCACTTTGCTTTATACAGAAAAAGCAACTGGTCTGAACAGT
Organism: Hepsetus odoe; assembly: GCA_017165825.1. Lineage (NCBI taxonomy): Eukaryota > Metazoa > Chordata > Actinopteri > Characiformes > Hepsetidae > Hepsetus > Hepsetus odoe. The sequence continues at coordinate 1,643,507 of CM029369.1, forward strand.
GTAAAAGTTCCCTCAAAGGTAAAACGATCCTCTAGGACAGACCCATAAATGTGTTTGTTCCATTAGAAGTGTTTCTTACCTTTTCATGAACTTATGTTTCAAATCAGAGCAGATGTACTTAATTCTCTTGGCGTTATTTAATTTCCTTAAAATGTATTCTTTGAAGGTTTTATCATCCCAGTTAGAAGGTCAGGCTCAAACAGTAGGCGTGGGATCAAGGATGATAAGGCACAGAACAGAATAGAAACCGTGGAGTGAACAGAGTCTCCACCTTAAAAATAACCCTGCAGTGGAACGTAGGCGGTCTTCATACCTTATGCATGTGGTGAACCCTTGAGGGAGGAACCCAGTGACGCCCTTTATTTCTGGGACTCTTAGCGATGCTTTGGGGTTCTTGACTTGAAATATTCCTTTGATCGTCTATGTTCCGTTATAAGGGATCAAGAGAGAACTCAAGAGGAAATACAGACCCAGAACAAGTCCTCATATGCCTTTTGATCACTCTAGGATCTCCTTGATGGTTGCTTTCACAATGTTCCCTAAACATTTTTCGCTTTTCTGTTGTAGGGGAGAAAGAGCAGGAGGAGGAGGAGTGGTTGGGTGGGGGCGGTGGGGATCATGAGGCAATCTTAGTTGGGGGGGGCAGCTTTGTCCCCACTTCATGTAAGAAAAGACAAATTACATTCATGCCATTCAGGTAGACACCCAGAGCGACTCTCCTCCATTTTCCATAAACTACAGGGGACGGTTCCTCTGGAGACCCTTGGGCTTCAGGGTTTTGCTCAGGAAGCCAGTGATGGTTGTGCTGGAGGTGGGATTCGAATCTGCAATCTCTTCGTCAGCTAGCAAGTATCCTACAGCTAGACCTACCAGCACCCTCATGACCAAGAGGTCACAGGTCTCAAGCCCAATTTCCAGCACACCATCATTGGGTTCCTGAGCAAAACCCTGAACCCCGAGTGTCTCCAGGGAGACTCTCCCTTTAACTTGGAAACAGAAATCAGTCTGGATAGAAGTGTCTGCTAAATTCCATAAATGTAAAAGGTCCTAAATCGAAATGTGAATGTGGATTCCGGATCAAGGGCGGGGGTCAATGATAAGCACAACAAACCCCACAAATCATTTCATACAGCATTTGTGAAATGTTGATGAAAATAAACAATCATTATTGATATTTCTGAAAAAGGTTCTTTGTTTGCAAAGATTACACCTGCCTAAACTTTACAGTAATTGTGTGTACAAAAGTTAACTATAAATCATACAGAATAAAATATAAGCTAAAACTATATAGCTCAGGCCCCTGCGTTAAGCACTGGTTTAAACATTATTTACTCAAATTTATTCTAATTAGACAAATGACATAATCAGATATCAACATTTTATACAGTCAAGCTGCAATTAAAGTCAAGAAACAGCAACAAGTATCAAATCTCACGTAAATCTCTTTTTCTTCTCATACAACTTTCAATCAATTCAATTCCTCATAATAAAATTCTGAAAAAAGTCTGGAGCACCTCATTTCTCTTTCTTTGGAAATTTTGGATTAACCAACAAACAACTATCAAACTGCTCAGGTACAGAGACTGGACTGGAACATGAGAGACAAATAACACTGTCCTTCAGGAAGATCTGGAGAACTGCTCAGTAACAGAGACTGACTGAACATGAGAGACAACAACACTGTCCTCTCAGCAAGATCTGGAGAACTGCTCTGTGTACAGAGAGACTGAATTGGAACATGAGAGACAACAACACATTCTCGTCTCATGAAGATCTGGAGAACTGCTCTAGGTACAGAGACTGGACTGGAACATGAGAGACAACAAATACCGTCTCAGGAAGATTCCGAGAAACTGCTCTGGTGTACAGAGACTGGACTGAACATGAGAGACAACAACACTGTCCTTCAGGAAGATCTGGAGAACTGCTCAGGTACAGAGACCGGACTGAACATGAGAGACAACAACACTGTCCTTCAGGAAGATCTGGAGAACTGCTCAGGTACAGAGACTGGACTGAAATTACGAGAGACAACAACACCAGTCCTTCAGGAAGATCTGAGAACTGCTCAGGTACAGAGACTGACTGAAACATGAGAGGACAACAACACTGTCCAGGAAGATTTGAGAACTGCCCAGGCACAGAGACTGGACTGAACATGAGAGACAACAACACTGTCCTTCAGGAAGATCTGGAGAACTGCTCCTCAACAATAAAATACAAGAAAGTGTAGAAGCAAAATTTGAAGAAATGAGGGAACGTCTGGACAGCATTATCTCCTGAACGTTTAGAGGATAACAGGGTCTGGATTGAACTTTCCACTCCAGCAGTCCAGGTTCTAGACTCCTGAGCTCAAGAAAGAAAGTGTGGAGTTTACCTGTTCATTATCTCTTTCTCTCTCTTTCTCTCACAGCATTGAATCCTTCCCAGGGAGGAATTTCTGGTGGTTTGTTCCTTATCCTGCTATCTCCGCGGGGGTTATCTCTTCCCCCGGTCTGCGATGGTTTGACAGAGTATCTCCTGCCGTGCCCTTCCTGAAGGGGATCCAGAGAGGATTATCCAGCGGATGATGCGTCAGGAGGAAGCCGAGGAGAGTCGGTGTGTTTATCATCCACGCTTGTGTCACATCCATCCTGAGAGCAGGTCCCGGGCAGCTCACACTCCTGTCACAGCTAAAGCGATGAAACCCGGCCTTCGCCTTCAGGTATCTCCTCGCACTTCCAGGCACCCGTCAAAAGAGCGAAGAGCCTCTGTATCTGCTCACTATCTCTGCATTTCTAACCACAAACATCTCACTGCAACCACACAACAGAGTAAACAGAGCCAAACTTTAAATTAATCCAAAAATGGAGGTCAATTTTAGTTAATTTGCTAATAATAAAAGCAACAAAGCTTTGGATCTTTGAAGAAGCATGTTTGAATAGGAGGTGAAGAACCTTTTCGACCAACATTAAGCTGTTTTAATTGATTTGAAAGGCATTCTTTTTGAGAATGTGCAACCATGGGGCAGCGGTGGCCTAGTGGTTAGGGAGTTGGCCCCACATCGGAAGATTGTGGGTTCGATTCCCACCCCAGTGGGTTGCCCTGAGGTACCCTTGAGCAAGGTACCGTCCCCATCACTGCTCCCCGGGCGCTTTCAATAGCTGCCCACTGCTGCACGTGTGTGTATGGGTTAAATGCAGAGGTCTAATTTCGTTGTGGTTCATGTGTGCTGTGCCATGACCTCGCAATGACAAGGGTTGTCACTTTCACTTTTCACTTCACTTTCATTGTTTTAACATAAATATCATTTTAACAACCCCGTTTGGGACAAGCGGCAGAAAATGGAAATGGATCATTTTAACAAATTTATAACAGCTGATCAAACATCAACAATACACATCTTTTGTATTTAATGACTTCTAGTCACACACTTTAAATTGATTTAGTTGGGTTTGCTTCAGTGTGAACACTTAACCTCAGAAAGACATTTATGATGGGAAGAGCTTGCTTTGGTCAAAACAAAATCTGGAACTTTTCACTTAACCTAATCCTAATCCTGCTAATCCTGACCCAGTGTGATCTTTAGACAATCTGGTACTTGAATTAATCAATCAGTTAATAGAGTTAGTTAGGCATTCATGAGTTATTTCTTAAGTTTTATATATTTTTTAATTAAATAAAAATAATTATGAAATGTAATTGATTGATTCATTTTTAATGAGTTAATTCATTTATTTATTTATTTTGGTTAAACGGCAAAACTAAGGTAGGCCTTTGTCAGTTATTTCTTATGTTTTTTCATGTTGCCATCAAAATGTTCACATGGTTACTTAAAACAAGGAAGAACATTTCTGTGAACATCTTTGAGTTTTGGGTCTAGTAAAAAAAAAAAAAAAAAACATAAAATATATGTCCTGTATGATTCTAGGAGCTTCTTCGAGGAGCGTGAAAAGACTGAAAATTTCTAAAGATAAGCTCAGACAGCTTTATGGCGACTGTACAGATACAATGTCATTGTTTGGAGAAAACCTTCAAATGCCTTTGTTGTAACTGTAACGAATGAAAGGAGATATTTTTAAAAGTGAAGTGAAAGTGACTTCTTGTCATTGTGAAACATGGCACGCAGTGAGACCAAACGAAATTCAACCTCTCCTTTTCACACATGCACACCTTCCAGCAGGGGGCAGCTATTGCGTATTAGTGATGGGGACGGTACCTTGCTCAAGGGTAACTCAGGGCAACCTACTGGTCTGGGATTTGGACCAAAATCCTTTCAATCCTGGGGCCTCAACCATAACCACAAGAGCACTTCTGCCCCCTATTATTTTGGAGGAAACCTTTAGATGACTTTTATATATATACATAGTTTAATATATTAGTTAAGATGTACTTTTGTAAAAATTCAATTATAAATCTTATAACTATATTGCACCACTTTGCATTTAGACCTTGTTTGCACTAGTGTAAACAGAATTTACTCTAATTTCAAAATTAACTGATGAAAAAAATGACGCAATCAAATATATTAATTAATACAATTCAATCTAAAAATATCACATAGTCAATATAAACTAAATACAATAATATTATATTTAATAATATAATATAATATAATATAATAATATAATAATGATGGATTTTGTCTGTAAAGCATCAAATTTGAAAAAATTGATAAATTATTTCGGGTTTAAGTGAAAGTGACTATTAGTCATCGCGAGCACACAGTACAGAGTGAACTGCAACCAAACGCTTCCTCTGCATTTAACCCACACACACACTGTCCAGCAGGGGGCACCTGGGGAGCAGTGATGGGGATGGTACCTTGCTCAGGGAACCTCAGGGTAGTTACTGGGCCTGGAATGTGTGCATAAACACTAGATGCTGGTGATTTGTGAAAACTTTGCAAAGTTCCAGCGTGAATCAAAGGTCAGGAGAAGAGCGTCCCCAACATTTGGAGAGACAGTGTAACAGCCCACGGGCCAGGTTCTCAAGCAGGGACTCTGTATTCATGGAGGAGTGTATGTGATGGATATAGAGCTGTGCAGGTGAACGGGAGGAGAACTTTTTCCCCTCAGCAACAGCCTCTGCAGAACATTTCGCAGGGTGACAGGAGTGTGTAATGAAGAAGGATGGCAGCCATTTTGTGTCAGTCTGCTCGTTTCCTGTCATTTAGAGGCTTAAGGCGATGGTTTATTCGGCCTATTAGAGGGAAAAGACTGACACGGTGATTTGCGATGTCTCACTGTTTAAGGGGCGCTCATCACTCTTCATCTCTCTCCTGGTGAACTCCTCGTTAAGGGAACAGTTTCCCGACCAACCCCCTTCACCATCCTTACACCAGATGTAGTCGATCAGCTGAGAAATGTTTGGAAAGCACGGGTTTTGGCTAAAGGAGCTACGAAGCTAATGTAGCTAACAAGCAGTAAAAGTCTGCACATATAGGACATGGACATTCTGCTCCAAATGTATTGGGACATTTCCTTTGGGCACTGACGCTTTTCTGTGCCACTTGTCCTGATTGGAGTCTATCCCAGCGCTCATGGGGCAAAAAGTGGGATCACACCCTGGACAGCTCGCCAGTGGATAGATCAAACCTTGATCATGATCGAAACTTTGTGACTTTGAAACATAATTTGCTGATTCATCTTCCTAATGTTTTGTGGAACTGTGTACCTGTGTGTGTGTGCGTGATAATTGTTAAGAAGATTATTGATTAAAACAATCATTAACATGCCAATAGCTTATATAGCTACATTTTTATTAGCCGTTTCAGTCCATTAAAATCATCTAAAGGTGAAAAAAATCACTTAGAGCACCTTTTGGTGTGTCACCGGCCTTGCTGTTCAAATACTTTTGGAAGGGACTGCTGATTCATCATCTTGATGGACTTCTACCCAGCACCTGGAGGCCTGGCCAATGGGAGGGCGGGACTGGGGATGGCTTTGTGTTCCTGTTTGCAGGGTGTTGTCTTTAACACACTCCATCAGTGTGTATTGATTACACTGTTGGTTTTTGCTATTTTGAGGGGAAACCACTAAGCGCTTAAGGCCATGAAGCCTATTAGAGTAAACAGAATGTTCATAACCGAGATTAGTTTTGTTGTTCTAAGGCCACATTGCAGCCAGAGGGAGCGTCCTTATTGTAGAACCGAGGCCATTACATGGTTCAGGCTATTACTAGATTTACTTTTCTTTTTTTTAGACCCAGAATCACGCTGCTGGCGTCTCATTCACTGCCGATCATCAACATCTGACCTTTTGTCTGCATGTCTGTGTGATCAGGGGCAGACCTTCAGGTCTTCAGTGGAGCCCTAATGATTTCTGAGAACAAAATAATCCACGTCTGTACCCTGAGCTTGAGTTTATGGACAGAATGTTTCTTTTTGCGCTAATCTTAGTCAAACCTAAGTTTAAAATCAGGGGGTTAAATTCTAAAAGCAGACAATGAACCAGTCAGGATGTTTCTTTTTGTGGTCGCTAAGCAAGCTTGATCAGGCCTTCAGGAGCTCTCACAGCATCAGATTGATATAATTAAAAGAACTGGCCAGATTCTGATTTAATAAGACCACCAGTGTGATGGTCTAGTAGTAGAGCTGAGTGATGGACCAAGAGGTTCCAAGTTTGAAACCCACATCCAGCACTACCACCACCATTGGACCAATGACATTATTCTTGAAGTTGGTTTGGGATTATTTTGGTAGGCCTGTTCCTCAATAGGGCAGCATGGTGGTGCAGAGGGAAACGCTGTTGAGAAGGTCCTGATTAGACGGTTCAGGTCCTTTCAGTTTGGAGTGGACATGATGTCCCTGTGTCTGTGTGAGGTTTTTCTGGGAGTTTCCACCTACCGTCCGAAATCCTGCATATTTTGGTCTCCTAGGTGTGAGTGTGTGTGAGTGAGAGTTTCTGTTTATCTGTCTTGTGATGGACCGATGAGCCAACCAAGATGTCCCCGCCTTTTCTCCTTGTGAAAACTGAGATAGACTGCAGCACCACCTATGACCCTGATCAGGACAAGTGGCTCAAAAAATGAGTATTCCTCAGTAATACATAAAAAAAACTGGGTGATCTCTATGGACTATGTTCTACAGACCATGAAGTTGATTTAAATTCTACCTCCAATTATGGAAATGCCAAATGCCGTTAAAAAAAAAAAAAAAGAAATAAAACATATATATATATATATGGGTCCGGCGTTTTGGAAGCAAACCTTGCCAGACTTTCTTGTATTTTTAATGTCTTGTTGAAGAACAGTTCTGCAGATCTTCCTGAAGGACAGTGTTGTTGTCTCTCATCTTCAGTCCAGTCTCTGTACCTGAGCAGTTCTCCAGATCTTCCTGAAGGACAGTGTTGTTGTCTCTCATTTTCAGTCCAGTCTCTGTACCTGAGCAGTTTGATCTGAGAAGGTTTGTCTTAACCTTCAAGCAGAACAAAGTTTCTAAATTAAGACATGAAGCAGTGAAGAGACAGGTGCAGATGATTCCAGATGATCAGGTGATTTGTTACTGCTTATGCTGAATGCTGAGTGGTTGGAACCCCTTTGTCTAGAACCTTGTATCTCTTGGCACTTTGCAGCTCATGGCATTAAAACATTTGTTCTAGTTTGTTTCATTTAATCTCCTCAACGTGTCCAGGACAAAACAGTTTAGAGGCTTAAAACAGTATTTAAGCACCAAGAAGTTGATTCCCAGCAAAATATGAAGAGATGAGAGGCTCAAGACTTTTATATGCACTTCTTGAGAGCAGCCTGAAGTGAAACTGTGCCAACTGGATGCATTACTGTACAGGAATCCAAACAGAAAGGGTGTTATCTGCACTAAAAGGAGGAGGATTAGCAGCCTTTGTTTCTTCTGTCAGAGCTGTCAGTGTCCTGCAGGGAGGATGGAGGGAGACAGATGATGTAGAGCACTCGGCCAAGGCTGAAGCTGTGGCTCTAACACTCCTATAGAGTACCGTCTACAGCGACCTCTTTTAGTTCAACCAGTGTGTCCACACTACAATACTGAATGGATTTAATTTCCTGGAAAACGACAAGAAAGGTAAAACATCGCATACTGTTTGTTCTCAGAGGAGCACCTTAGGCCTCCACCATGGGCGACGTTTCTTTCAATCCTTTTTTGCTTTGTGGCTGCGTAATTTAACTCACTAAAGACATCCCGCAAAGCTGTCTGAGGCAGACAGGAGAATAAATAAGTAAATAAGAAAGTAAGTAAATGAATTCATTAATACATTCAAGGACACACAGTGTCACTGAGGTGAAGCGCTGCTCCTACAGAGCATCAAAAGCTCTTGGAGAACCTTTACCCAACCAAGAGAGTGAGTGAGTGAGAGGTTTAGTGAGTGAGTGAGAGGTTTAGTGAGTGAGTGAGTGAGGGAGTGAGAGGTTTAGTGAGTGAGTGGGTGAGTGAGATGTTTAGTGAGTGAATGAGTGAGGGAGTGAGAGGTTTAGTGAGTGAGTGGGTGAATGAGAGGTTTCATGAGTGAGTGAATGAGTGAGTGAGAAGTTTAGTGAGTGAGTGAGTGAGTGAGTGAGAGGTTTAGTGAGTGAGTGAGTGAGAGGTTTAGTGAGTGAGTGAGTGAGTGAGTGAGAGGTTTAGTGAGTGAGTGACTGAGAGGTTGAGTGAGTGAGTGAGAGGTTTAGTGAGTGAGTGAGAGGTTGAGTGAGTGAGTGAGTGAGTGGTTTAGTGAGTGAGTGAGTGAGTGAGTGAGTGAGTGAGGGAGGGAGTGAGAGGCTTAGTGAGTGAGTGAGTGAGTAAGTGAGTGAGTGAGTGAGTGAGTAACTGAGAGGTTGAGAGAGTGAGATGTTGAGTGAGTGAGAGGTTTAGTGAGTGAGTGAATGAGAGGTTTAGTGAGTGAGTGAGAGGTTGAGTGAGTGAGTGAGTGAGTGGTTTAGTGAGTGAGTGAGTGAGTGAGGGAGAGAGTGGTTTAGTTAGTTAGTGAGTGAGCGAGTGAGAGGTTTAGTGAGTGAGTGAGTGAGAGGTTTAGTGTGTGAGTGAGTGAGTGAGAGGTTTAGTGAGTGAATGAGTGAGTGAGTGAGAGGTTTAGTGAGTGAGTGAGTGAGAGGTTTAGTGAGTGAATGAGTGAGTGAGTGAGAGGTTTATTGAGTGAATGAGTGAGAGGTTTAGTGAGTGAGTGAGTAAGTGTTAGGATTAGTGAGTGAGTGAGTGAGAGGTTTAGTGAGTGAGTGAGTGAGAGGTTTAGTGAGTGAGTGAGTGAGAGGTTTAGTGAGTGAGTGAGAGGTTGAGTGAGTGAGTGAGTGAGTGAGTGGTTTAGTGAGTGAGTGAGTGAGTGAGAGGTTTAGTGAGTGAGTGAGTGAGAGGTTTAGTGAGTGAGTGAGTGAGAGGTTTAGTGAGTGAGTGAGAGGTTGAGTGAGTGAGTGAGTGAGTGAGTGAGAGGTTTAGTGAGTGAGTGAGTGAGTGAGTGAATGAGAGGTTTAGTGAGTGAGTGAGTGAGTGAGAGGTTGAGTGAGTGAGTGAGAGGTTGAGTGAGTGAGTGAGTGAGTGAGAGGTTTAGTGAGTGAGAGGTTTAGTGAGTGAGAGGTTGAGTGAGTGAATGAGAGGTTTAGTGAGTGAGAGGTTGAGTGAGTGAATGAGAGGTTTAGTGAGTGAGAGTTTGAGTGAGTGAATGAGAGGTTTAGTGAGTGAGTGAGAGGTTTAGTGAGTGAGAGGTTTAGTGAGTGAGTGAGTGAGTGAGTGAGTGAGAGGTTTAGTGAGTGAGTGAGTGAGTGAGTGAGTGAGTGAGTGAAAGGTTTAGTGAGTGAGAGGTTTAGTGAGTGAGAGGTTGAGTGAGTGAGTGAGTGAGTGAGTTCACACACACACACACACACACACACATTGTGATAACTGTTAATTAAAACATTAATTAAAATGTCTACTAG
>CM029369.1:1658361-1703361 GCA_017165825.1 Hepsetus odoe
TACAGTGGGTTTCAGAAGTTTGTCAGATTAATGTCCATTTCTGCACTTCGTCAACTGGATTAAGAATTTTTCAGGCTACAGTTGGATTCAGAATTTAGTCAGGCTAAATATGCATTCAGAGTTTGTCAGGCTATTCTTAGATTCAAGATTTTGTCAGGTTACAAAGAGAAGTTTGTCATCTTTGGATCCAAACAATCGAGCCACCTTTTTCTCTGCATGGTTTCCGCTTCCTAATGCAGTACCCACACTGCATTGTGGGAAAGATGTAGAGTCTCACTTTAAATGGAAGGAAAGAAGATCTGATTCCACAAGAACCTCCTTCCGTGTTGCATGACCATCACTTGGACGCCATAATGTAAAGCTCTAGATTGAGTCTCCACTGATTGGCTACTTTTAGTTGGAAACCCTAGAGCTATATTTGAATTTGGGTTCATGCAATATGGCCAACTTTTTTGGGACACCGCACGTCCCGTATTCAAATATGTTCCAGGGCTAAACACACCTGTGTTACAGGTATAACACACCTTGTCAACACACAAGACAACGGTCTCATCTTCCCTGCAGGAAGGGCCACGTTCGGGAGAATCAAGCTTTTAATCAGTGATGCTGTAAAATTAGGGACGGGAAGCTCTGCAAACCAGATTTATGACCATGATGATTGAAAAATGAAAGATGATATTAAGCTTCAGGTGTGTGGTGCCTGTTAGTGTTGTTAGTGGAGGTTCATGCTGGAGGAGAGCTGATGCTTGGCTCCACTCCTCCACCTGCCTTGGCTTTTCTTTTTAGTTCAGAGGAGGAATTCCTAACTTTCATGGTGACGGGACTTTGATCCTCCGTGTCTGCTTTAATGCTGTCAGATTGTTCGGTTCCTGCACAGGGAACAAGACAGGTTTATGTTTCCGCTCTTCAGATCAATCACCAAACAAGACACTTCCTGTAAACCCCGGGATCCTCTGAGGGTCCTTTATGGCTCCTTGACGGTTCTGTCGTTGGTGCAGAAGGTCCAAAACAGTACATTTACAGAAAAGGAGACCATGTCCTTACCTCTGCTTCTGTACCGTAATAGCTTTAAATGCTTGCTTTATGGTTCTGACATGCTCAAACATTGTAGAACGAGGAAAAAGGGAAAGGTTCTCTTATGATCACTGTTTTTGCTCATTCGATTCTGATTTGTGTGGACTGTTTTCATTCTTTCAGGTTTGCATGTTTTTCATCTCTGCTGTAACTTCCTGTTATGAAGGCAGAGCTTGTAATTTATGAACGGCGCTGGGGTGAGATGCATTTATATTTCAAATTGTGCAAAAAAGCAATTAGCGTTTTCTGTAGCTTCTTTTATAAATGCACATTTAGAAAATGCTCCCTATTCCTGCTAATCTCCACCGTGCTTCTGATTCCAAATGAGATACTTCGCACTGCATTGTGGGAAAGCTCACTTAAAATGGGTAGAGAGTAGAGCTGATTCCACAAGAGGATATAAACATACATACATTTATATATACAAACACTTTTTCCGAAACACCTGTGTAGGTGATCAGTTACATTGCTGTGCTTCATAATGACAAAAGTCACTTTCACTGAAAAGTAAAGAATTCACTAAATCATGTATCTACAAGTCCAACTTCAAGTGAGAGAAAATGTAGAGGAGACAAAGAGCTCAAATGAAAAAAATTGTCACTCTCTAAAGGTCTAAACATCAAATAAACAAACGTTCCTCACCGTCGCCCTCTAAAGGAAACATCAAATGAACAAACGTTCCTCACTTTCACCCTCTAAAGGTCTAAACATCAAAGCCACAAACGCTCTCACCGCCGCCTCTAAAGGACTAAACATCACAAACAAACGCTCTCAACACACCCCCTAAAGGTCTAAACATCAAATAAACAAACGCTCTCACCGCCGCCTCCTAAAGGTCTAAACATCAAATAAACAAACGCTCTCACCGTCACTTCTAAAGGTTCGTTAAACATCAAATAAACAAACGTTCTCACCGTCATTTCTAGCGACTAAACATCAAATAAACAAATATTCCTCACCGCGCCTCTCTCTAAAGGTCTAAACATCAATAAACAAATGCCTTTCACCACGCTCTCTAGCGACTAAACATCAAATAATCAAACGCTCCACACCGTCGCCCAAAGGACTAACATCAAACATATCGCTCTCACCGGGTCACTTCTAAAGGACTAAATATCAAATAAACAAACGTTTCCTCACCAAGCCGCTTCTAAAGGACTAAACATCAAATAAAATAAACGTTTCCTCACCGTCGCCTTCTAAAGGTCTAAACATCAAATAAACAAACGTTTCCTCACCGCCGCCTTCAGCGACTAAACATCAAATAAAACAAACGCTCAATCACGCCTCATGACTAAACATCAAATAAACATACGCTCTCACCGCCGCCTCTAAAGGACTACATTAAATATCAAATAAACAAACGTTCTCACCGTCGCTCTCTAAAGGTCTAAACATCAAATAAACAAACGTTTCACCGTCGCCTCTAAAAGGTCTAAACATCAAATAAACAAACGCTCTCACCGTCGCCTCTAAAGGACTAAACATCAAACAAACAAACGCTCCTCACCGGTCATTTCAGCGACTAAACATCAACAAACAAACGCTCTCACCGCCGCCTCTAGCGTCAAACATCAAATAAACAAACGCTCCTCACCGTCGCCTCTCTAAAGGCCAATCAAACAAATCGCTCTCACCGTCGCCTCTAAAGGTCTGCTAAAACATCAATCAAACATAATGCTTCTCACCGCTTCGCCTCTAAAGGACTAAAACATCAAATAAACAAACGTTCAACGTCATTTCAAAGGACTAAACATCAAATAAACATACGCTCTCACCAGTCGCTCTAAAGGACTAAACATCAAATAAACAAACGCTCCTCACCGTCACCCTCTAAAGGTCTAAACATCAAACAAATGTTCCTCACCGTCGCTCTCTAAAGGACTAAACATCAAATAAACAAACGCTCTCACCGTCGCCTCTAGCGACTAAACATCAAATAAACATACGCTCTCACCGGCCGCCTCAAAGGACTAAATATTTCAACACAAACAAACGCTCCTCACCGGCCGCCTCTAAAGGCTCCTAAAACATCAAATAAACAAACGCTTCTCACCGCCGCCCCCTCTAAAGGTCTAAAACATCAAACTAAACATCAAATAAACAAACATTCCTCACCGTCGCCCTCTAAAGGTCTAAACATCAAATAAACAAACATTCCTCACCGTCGCCCTCTAAAGGTCTAAACATCAAATAAACAAACATTCCTCACCGTCGCCCTCTAAAGGTCTAAACATCAAATAAACAAACATTCCTCACCGTCGCCCTCTAAAGGACTAAAGATCAAATAAACAAACATTCCTCACCGTCGCCTTCTAAAGGACTAAAGATCAAATAAACAAACGTTACTCACCGTCGCCCTCTAAAGGACTAAACATCAAATAAACAAACGACCCAGTGTTGATTTCTGATCTTGCTCGCTAAAACTCTTTTTCTTTTTTGTGCCTTCGCATTAACGATCCCACCTTCCCATGAGCAGATGCTACACTGGACTGGAATAATGGGACTGTTAGTAAAATAATACATGCTCTGTGAGGGATTATCCATCTCTGGGCCTCTGGTGACAAGCGTCTCTACAGAGAATGCAATCACATGTAATGATGTATATAGTAATCTGCACCCAGTCCTCAAAGCCGGGGTAAATAATTACATACCGCCGAGGCTGGCTGTAGATTTATGGGCTCAGCTGCAGCATTCTGAAGTAAGATAGCATCCTGCACATGTTGTTGTAGCTTGTGCTCAACAGTGAAATCTGATTTTGGCCTTGAATCTCTTTGGCTCCGGGTGGAAGACGTGTATGTTGTTCTCCTCTGGAATGATTTATTTCTGGGGCTTTTTCTTTGCACTGCTTTCGGAGAAGAGCTTCTTAATTTGTTACAACATCAGAATGACTTAGGGCTTGTTATTTGGACACAGAGTACACATTTAATTTATATCCTTACTATTCAGTGCTTATTTATATGCTTGTCTTCCATAATGGATCCCTGGTCTAATTTTAGTGGGGAAGCCTCGGGGTGCTCTTGGTCTTCATAGAAGTCTGGGATGATTCCTGGAAACTAAAAGCACATCTGTCAAGACATGCCTGCTATGTTTAAACTCCGAAATTATTAATTTGTTGAAAGTACATTTCATCGTTCAATATTTTTGAGGTTTAGAATCTTTAAAGGAATTAATTTTTTTAAATGCAAAATGTCCCACCTAATTATCTTAGAAATTGTGCAGGGTTTTTGTTTATGGAATCTTTGTTACAAAATTGATGGTTCGAACTCCAGGACTTGGCACTGAATTGCTTACAGTTCAATTAACCAATTCTATTCTGATTTACAGTAGGCTGAAAAAGTATGTCTCTGGCACGTAGCAGCCATGGAATATTTAGTGGCAGGAGTGATCTGTGACAGACGGGTACCAGTAAACGTGAAAGGGAAGGTTTACAGGATGTTAATGAGACCAGCTAGGTTGTACGGGTTGGAGACATTGATGAAAAAAGACATGCGGTGGAGCTGGGGCTGTCAGAGTTAAAGATGCTGAGATTTGTGCGAGGAGGGACGAGGATGGACAGGATTAGGAACGAGTATATTAGAGGTACAGCACAGGTTGGAAAATTTAGAGACAAAATGAGAGAAGCGCAACTCTGTTGGTTTGGACATGTCCAAAGGAGAGACAAGGAGTATTTCAAAAGAAGGATGTTGAGGATGGAGCTGCCAGGAAAGAGAAGAAGAGGAAGGACAAAGAGGAGGTTTAGGGATGTGGTGACATGCAGGATGTGAGGACATGCAGGGGGACAGTGTGAAGGAAGATCTAGAGGACAGGAGAGTGATGATCTGCTGTGGAGACACCTAAGAAGAAGTGGACTTGTGAAGGTCCTCTAATAAAGGATATTATATAACTTCATTTGTGTTTTCATGGTTCTCTGTTTGATTGAATGGTTACAAAGTCTTCTACATAGGCCAAGAAAGGGTTCCTCAATTGTTAGAACTGGAGGAACCTGTATGAAACCCTTTCTACCAAGAGTTTTGTTCCCCTGGAGCTGCGTTTGTGACCCAGAACTGCTCATTTTGCAGGTTTCAGAAGAGCAGGTGTCTGTTAATGTTTGTAAATGTAGTGTATGTGCTGATCTACGGAGATACCCATTATCCATGCTTACACAATAGAGATCTTTGATGATTGGTGCAATCGCTCAAGCTAACAAATGTTAAATGGTTGGAATTATAGTGTGACTGGTACCATTAGATATGCTGGGAAACAAATGAGTGAAGTCTGGTGATGAATTATTAATATCTTGCATGTAGAACCTCTAAGTTTAGGTGCAGGAGGACTTCTTAAAGTTCGGCAGCACTTTATTATTATCCCAAGCTTCTTAATCTCTACGTGGCTTCTGATTATAAATGAGGCACTTCACACTGCAGAGCCTCACTTCGACTAGACAGGAAGTAGATCTGATTTCACAAGAAACGCCTGTGCTTTCACTCACTGGCTGCTTCTTTGGAAACATCTCATGTTCCCATTCCCTGGCCACTTTATTGGAAACACCGTGCGCTTCCATTCACTGGTTGCTTTGTCTTTTAACTCAATCGCCTTTTTATTGGAAGCATTAACCTTACCACTCACTGGCCACTTTATTGGAAACACCTCATGCTTTCACTCGCTGGCCTCTTTCTTGGAAAAGCCTTTCCCAATTTATTGGAAACATCTTCCTGGTGCTTCCGTTTACTGACCACTTCTTTATTGGCCACTTTATTGGAAACATCTCCATTGTGCTTTCACAAACTGGCCACTTTAATGGAAAAACAAACCTTGCTCATCCACTTGCTGGCCACTTTACTGGAAACACCAACCTTATTTTCCACTTGCTGGCCATTTTATTGGAAACACCCAATTCCTCCAGTGACTGGCCACTTTGTTGGAAACACCTCATGCTTCCGCCTGATGTTTATTGGAAGCACCTTATGTGTCCTTGTTCTTACCCTACACCTCGCCTGTCCACTCACTGTCCACTTTACTAGAAACACCTTCCACTCTACAGGTGAACCATCACAGGCTGCGGCCCGGCTGCTTCCCAGGTTCGCAGCACATGGACATTATTTAGGTTTATAGATGCAAAATTCACTTTTTTAAATTCTTCTGCTTCAATATGCGTGACTGTACTCGTCTTTGGTTCACAAACAGTGACTTGTGTGTATGTGGAGCCTGGACTTTTCACATCTCCAAGGACGTGCTGCATTCATGGAGAGAGAAAAGCATCACTTTCTTCATCACATGTCACAGTTTGTTTAACCACAGGCAGATCCCAGGTTTAAAGAACCATCCTTCCAGGTAGAGAGATTTTCAGGTAGAGAGACTCTCAGAGCTGGCCGCTCTGAGAGTCTCTTCACATTAAGGTCTGCTGGCACTGCAGTGTGTGCTTTAGGCTTGACCTTCATCTTTGTCTGGGAGATATGAGGGCACCTGAGGCTGCGGGAAGCCGAAGGATCATTTGGCTCTTTAAACAAAGCACTCTTATTAGTGCTCGCCACTTTTTTTTTTCCTTCTTCCCTCAGCATTCCGGCAAAAGGACGGCGATCAGGTCCAGCTTGGTCTCTGCACAGTAAAATCACCAAATAACCCCATTTAGAACACGAGAACACAAGCATATTGGACAATCTGTCCGACAGGCTGCAGCTTCAGACAAGGTTTTTGGTTCATTTAGATTTTAACGTGCTGTTCTCCGTGCACCAATCACAAAAACCCTTTTACTTAAAGGTCAAGAGTAAGAGACGAGGTATGTAGAGTGGGAAAGCCAAACATGTTGAGCTTTAAACATTAAAGGAGTAGATCAGATCACAAATAGTCGAGATTTATCTGTTTTAAATGTTCATGGAGCTAAAATGCATTCAATTAATCAGCGGTTTCCAGCTTGAACACAAAACTTCACATCGAAATAACGTGATGGATGGAAGAAATGACTCTTATTCCATTCGCATTTGCCTGCACTGTTATTGAAGAAGAACTGTTTGGGTGCAATTTTGATTCACAAAGGTATAAAAAGTGTAAATGTTCCATCAAAGTCAAGTCAGCTCTAATCCCAGAGCCATCAGGGGTCACCAAACTCAAAGAAATCATAACGATAAATGTAAAAAAATTAAATACATAAATAAATAAATAAATAAATAAATAAAAAGCCAAAACAGCTACTAAATTAAAATATTAAAAAAATTATGACATGAAATCTGAAAAATGATGGAAGCAGTGAAAAGAGATAACGTCAAGACAAAGGAGACGATGAGATGAGATGATACTACAGGTCCAGTTTTGTACCTTCTGGTTTGTCCCAGAAGAAGATGTGTACCTTTTCATAACTTTGTTTTAGGTAAAAAGGTAAAATAGAAAAAAAAGTTGGAACAGGTTGTAGAGTCGGTCCACCTTAAAGCTTGCTAAGCTATGATTTGTTAATCTACATTTAGACGCACAGGGTTTTAGCACAGGGTTGGACAGCGCTGTGGACAACCGGAGCAATGACTGGCGTCATGTTGGTGAGAAAAGGTGAATCTGCTAAATGTTACCACCTCTCAAATGACACAGAAGGTAATTCAATGGTTCACCAATATGGACGCATGTATTTCGTAAGTCTGTATTAATAGGTTGCAGGTTCGAATCTCACCTTCAGCCCCACCATCTGGCTTCCTGAGTAAAATGAACCCAGTGACTCCCAATGGTGATCTAGTGTTTAGGGATTAGGCCCCAGGATCGGTTGTGGGTTTGAATCCCAGACCAGTAGGTTGCCCTGAGGTACCCTTGATAAAGGTACCATCCCCATCACTGCTCCCCAGGTGCTGGATATGGCTGCTGGATGGTGAGTGTGAGTTAAATACAGAGGATGCAGAGAATACAGAGTATCAACCCTTACTTACTCCAGGGAGACTCTCCCTATAAAGTGAAAGTGACTACAACCTCAGTTACCTCAGGGCAACCTACTGGTCCAGGATCAGAACCTTAACCTAGACGCTGCTGCCGTAGTAGAAACAGGAGTCACTCTGGATACGAATAATATACATTTGGATGTTCTTAGCCTGTGGAGTGTTGGCTCAAATCTAGGTTCCCTGAGGAACCGATGCGGATGCAAAGCATTGATGTACATCACTCTGGATAAGAGCATCTGCTAAATAAATTCCATAAAGTAAGAACATTGAGAAAATAGTAGCTTCTGGAACACAAATGAATGAGCTGTTTTGCCAAAACTGCACATGAAATGGTCAAAATCAGATTTTTTTCAAGCGATCTGCACCTTTCCGCCAAACAAATGGTTCTGCAGACACCCGGACAAATACATGCACATTTAAATATAATCACACCCGACACAGCGACTGTGGCTGCAACCTGCCAGGTGCTCTGGAGGAGCTGTAGCAGGAGAACCGTTCTGCCAGCACTTACACATTGACCTGAATTTTAATTAAATACATTTTTACAATTTATTGGATCTTACTGGATTTTCTACTGCACTTCACCAGTATCTCAGGCCAGTGAGGATGTCCTCTGCTCTCGGGCTGACGATCCAATGAAAGCTGCCAATGCAGGGCCACAGGTTTGGCCTCAAGCGGATCCAGAAATGAGCCGCACCAAATGAGGATTCACTCCTGACTTGACCCTGACCACAGTCCTGATTGAAACTCCTCCAGGTAGCCAATGCTAATAAATCAGCCCCTGATGCTGTCCTAATCGCAGCCTGACAGGGTGGAAGTGAGCCTCTTTATGGGGACCTTGTTCTAAGATTAAATTTGTGTCCCACTGTGAGCGGCACATTTATTTACAGCAGTCCTAGCCTCTTTTTGGTCCATTGTAATTAAATTTATCGTACTGCTAGAGAGTCTTCTTCTTCTGGCTGCTGCTTTTAGGGGGCGCCACAGTGGATCAAACGTCTCCATGTCGTCCTCTGCAACTTCTTCTTCGTCCCCCTGCATGTCCTCTCTCACCACATCCATAGACCTCCTCTTTTCCTCCTTCTTTTCCTCTCTCCTGGCAGCTCCATCCTCAACACCTTTCTCCTGATAAACTCTCCCCTGGATATGTCCAAACCAATGCAGTCTCACTTATCCGATTACCATCCATCCCTCTGCTACATTCAGTCCTGGCCATGTCCAACCTCGTCCTTCCCAACACAGAACTCAGCATCTGTAACTCTTTTTGTCACCATTTCCATCCTGTATAGCATAGCTGGTCTCACTACCATACCGTAAACCTTCCCTTTCACTGTTGCAAGTCTCCGTCTCCGTCTGAAGGTTTGGACCCACTGATTCAATATCATTTCATATATATAAACCTCCAGCTCCGCCACCTTTCTTTTCATCAGCGCCACCATCTCCAGCCCTTATAACATAGCTGGTCTCACTACTGTGTTGTAAACCTTACATTCACTCTTGCTGGTTCATTTTTCACAGATCGTTAACATCGTTGGTCACTTTAGAAGAAAAAGTAGTTCATCTCCACACAAATGCAAACCAAAAGCTTGAGCCCCAACGTTCATTTATTATGTAATCAATGATATCTGTACATCTACACATTGCTAAAGGAACGTACGTTTCTATTGGTCCTCTTGTTGAAACCCGTCCCTGTGTGTGTGTGTGGGCCCAATATTGAAGGGAAAACCAATAGTGACTGCAGCACCTCTCGCTGCAGAGCAGACTCTCTGATTGATGCTCGATGTTTGATAAGCCAGCATCCTGCGCTCCATAGGAATGAAGGATTTTATTACTGCAGTCATATGTGATCCCCGGCCTACGCCGAGAGCCGGGCTGCGCTGCTTCATTACACCAACGTTGGAAAAATCCAGGAATCTATGCAGTTTATGGACCCATATCGGGCCAGATCTTCATAAGGAGTCTGTAGGGTTGATAAAACCTGAAGGTCATTTTATTGGACTTCATATCAGAAGCATCCATTTGGGGGAATAAACCAGGAAGGCCAGGATCTCAAGACATTTATACTTTTTTTTTAAATAAATGGCAAGGGACATCATACTGTGCAATGAAATAAAATCCTCTTCTTCTGCTGCTTCTTTTGGCTGCTCTTGTTAATGGGTCACCAAAGCAGATCATCCATTTCTTCCTGTCCTCTGCATCCTCTTCACTCAAACCCACTCCCTGCAAATCCTCTCTCACCATGTCCATAAACCTCCTCTTTGTCCTTCCTCTTCTCCTGTTTCCTGGCAGCTCCATCTTCAACATCCTTCTCCTGATATTCTCCTCATCTCACATCTCAACACAGTCTCCGACTTTGTCTCCAAATTGTCCAACCTGAGCTGTCCCTCTTATATACCCGTCCATAATCCTGTCCATCCTCGTCCCTCCTGGTGCAAATCTCAGTATCTCCACCACCTGTCTTTTTTTATCACCGTCTCCAAACCGTGCAACATAGATGGTCTCACTACCATCTCCAACCTGTATAAAATAGCTACAATAAGATCAAATCAATTAAAAAAAACAATAGAAAAAAATGTAATTGCCAATTAAATCAATAAGACATTAAATCAGAACAATTAAGAAAGCAGTTAAAAGAGAAACAGGTGGATCGGGCTTTTTACACTTTTCTCAAATCCGCAGTGATGCCGATTTCTCAGCAGCTGAACGGTCGTTACATTTAGTGACTTTTTTGGTTGCCGTGGCGATAACAAAAGAGCTGATAAGAAATATCAAGTCTGACAAATGCTCAAAGTATTTACACTCGTCCTGCTCTCCATCTGCAGGGAAATATCACAAATATCAAAAATGTCAATGTGTTTTGATGCCGAGGAGAAAGGAGGGGGGGCGTGATTGTAGCAAATAGATTTAAAGGCTTTTCCTTCCATCCTCTGCCTCCAGTTCTTCCTCTCTCACCCACACAGCCTCGTGTGAAGGAGTGAACGCTCTGTAATGATAGATCATGGAGTTATTTCACCCCACTAGAGTTTGGAGGCTGATTTCATGTAGACTTTCAAATGTCATTCTACAGCTTTCACATTTACAAAGACTTCCCTTCAGCGAGGAGCACAAGGAGACGGACGCACGGATCCGTATTGAGACGCTGATCTCGGTGTCACTTGGTATCGTATTGAATCTGTTGCATCATCCGTCCCTCTCAAGCGTCCGGTAGAAAGTCCTGTCCACAAGTCTTACACAGCGAATGGCTTCAAACTGGCAAATTGATTATTGATTATATTGAGATTCCCAGAGCAGAGACGAACATCATTTTTCGAATCTATTTTCTTCAGGTGCCTAAAACCTTTACACTGTACTGTATCTGCAGCCTGTCCCCTTCTGTTTAGTTCCTTTTTAATATGTTTTTTTTAATTATTATTATTATTTTTTGTTAATTGAGCTTTTTTTTTTTTCATTTTGCTCAAAAAGTATTAAAAATAAAAACAGGTCTCAGTTTACTTAAAAGGAAAAAAAAGTTTGGAAGTGCTTTGCTCCCTAGCAGTATAAATGAGAAAGTGGTTTAAAAGTTAATAAAGGGGTGTCTCCTCCCAGTGAGAGGGTCCCAGCATGGGGCATGTTCTCCCCACATCAGGGTGGGTTTCCTCTTGGAGAACCCTGTTTCCTCCCACAGTCTGAAGAGTCCCATTCAGTCCCACTCTCTTCTGGGTAGGGTGGACTGAAGATGCTAATTTGCCCCTTGATGTGTGTGTGTGTGTGTGTGTGTGTGTGTGTGTGTGTCCTTTGATGAACAGGCAACCTGTCCAGGGTGTTTCTCCACCTTTTGCTTTATGAGTGCTGGGACACTGCGGTTGAGAGTTTTAATTATTTATTTATTTTTTGACCATCTGTTTTTGAGAAAAAGTATTGAAACTCGAGTCTGACAGGTGTTTATTTTGATATATCTGTCAAAGCTGGGTAATATCATCTCTGCTTATTTTTTGAAAACTGTGTTCATATTATCGTTCATAATTTCACAGCTTTAGGCTCCAGTCCAGAATCTAAGCCGTCGAATTAGCTTAGCAGCTCGGGTTGCCAGGTTTCCGGTCTCGGACCGGCTGGTGCTGTCTTTGATAAATCGTCTGGTTGAGTCTTACTCCAAGCATAAGTGTCGTTCCAGCCTCTCTCTCTCTCTCTCTCTCTCTCCCTCTCCCTCTCTCTCTCTCTCTGGTGTCTCCTCCACCAGGTGATGCTACACTAAACGTCACAAAGTTCATGCCGAAGATGCTGCAACTGTAACATATAATTTAGCTTAGTAGCTAAACTATGGAGCTGGAGGTGTTAAAGACGCTGATTTGTCTCAGGAGGGATGAGGATGGACAGGATTAGGAACAGATATATTAGAGGGACAGCTCAGGTTGAGAAGAAAGTCTGTATTGGTTTGGACGTGTCCAGAGGAGAGACGAGGAGTATATCAGGAGGAGGATGTTGAAGATGGAGCTGCCAGGAAAGAGGAGAAGAGGAAGAACAAAGAGGAGGTTTATGGATGTGGTGAGAGACACGCAAGTGATCAGTGTGGAAGAAGAAGATGCAGAGGACAGCAAGACGAGTGATTCACTATAGCAACCCCTGAGAGGAGCAGCCGAAGAAGAAGACATTAGATCTTCAGACTGAATCTGCTAGAGAAGAAAACATGGTGCCCGAGCTTACGTTCAGCATGTCTTCCAGTCATGGTTAGTGTTAGCTTTTAGTTTTGCCGCCTTCCCACTTCCCCCGCCATCATGAACTAGCGAGAGGTGTTACATTCAGAAAACAAGCCTCTCGCTTGGGTTTCATTTCCCTGCAGAGAATTTCTGCAATTAAACCTGTGTGTCAGTGCCCCGAGCCCGAGCCTTTTTCATAGGTGTTAACATTTCGTTCAGGTTCGAATTCATCATCGTCAGAAACGTCTCATCTCCTTCCCGTGGAGCGTTCCACAAATATACGGACGCCAGTTGTTTTTTTTTTGTTTTTTTTTCCTTTTTATGGGCCATTTTTAAACGCTGGAGAAATGCACAGCTTCACCCCCGAGCCCCAAGCGAGCCGGCACTAATCAGAGCCACATACGGAACGTCAAAGTGTCTTATTTTCTAAAACGAAGCAGTTTATTGATCTGTGTTACTGCTAAAATAGATCTGTCACATGTCTGTGATAGTTTACAGCAGGGAAGAGGGTGTAAATAGATGAAAATAGATGACTGGGCTTGATCGGGATGGAGACAGTCGAGGAAAATTACAATCTGACAAAGGATGAAGGCGAAGTGCGACTAATTGCGGCAGTTTACACGTGCTTTGCTGGAAGACACTCCTTTCTTCGAGCTGAAGACTGATTTCTCTTGGGAAACGAGGGGATGAAGGAGCGCAGATGAGCTCTTGTGTGCGTTTCGCTTTGAGACGTTCTCAGCAGACTGACATTTGAATGCTTTATCCTGACAAATAGACTGGTTCTCCTGTTTGGAGCCAGTCTTGGCATTTGTGCAAGGCTGGAAGTCCAACTGTAGTCCCTCTTTTCTTCGTACTCGGAGACGATTTGGCGTTCGTCATACCAGCACATGTCCAAGGAGGGGACGTGCAAACAGAAACTATGCCTGCGTTAAAAAGTAACTGTTCTTGTCCTTTTGAAACGGCACACAGTGAAGCACAACAAAAATACACCTCTGCGTTTTACCCACTCACACTCTGCAGCAGGGGGCAGCTATTGAAAGCACCCGGGGAGCAGTGACGGGGACGGTACCTTGCTCAAGGGTACCTCAGGGCAACCTACTGGTCTGGGATTCGAACTCATGACCTTCTGATCCTGGGGCTCCGTCCCTAACCACTCGCCCTTCACTGCCCTATTATATCATGATATTAAATTGAAAGCATTTTCAGTCGATTCTAAATAACTCTGGATAATTCTGTAGACTGTAGAACCTTAGTTTAACCAGATTTCAGCCTTTGACTGTAGAGCTGTAGCAGAACCAGGATTTGACCGATTCTGGATATGTGATTTTTATATCTTTTGAGGAAATCGCTAACTATCATTTAAATCTATTCATGACTGTCAGTTCTGGACAGATACAATGAAGACTTCAGTGGCTGTGCTGTAATTAAAGCAGATTTTAGACTGTTCTAGATTGATCACTGGCTGCAGAACCACAGCATTAGCAGGTTCTGTCCTAAACTGAAGGATTAACGACAAGAAAACGGGCCTTTTAAATAAGTTGCGTTTCATTAGGAGTGCGAAAATCCTTCTCACTCCATGCTGTGTGACTGAATGGAGAAGTGTATAATTAAATTAAGCTCAGACAGCTATTCGTTTTTTAAAAGCAATTATCATATCCTACCCTCCCTCCTCCCTCCTCCCTCCTCCTGCATTTCATTCCAGCCAAAGCATTCGTCTGTTTTCTTTTACCACCAACTGCTGGTGTTTTCTTAGGAGGGATTCAGGAATTTGGAGCAGTTTCAGATGAAAAGGCCTGTGTTTGCTCAATTTCCATCGATACATCTGTTGAGGATCCTCCGGTGGACGCAACAATAAAGTCTCCACACGGAGCCGAACGTGGGAACTTCACGCCGGGTGCTTCAGAGGGAAGACAATGATTCCCTACAATGAGAAATCAATGAAGGTTTCATTAAGAGCGGAGGCTTCATCAAGGAGCTTTCAGTAGCACTTCTCGAGTCAATGGTTGCTTTAACTTAAAAGGGAGAAAGCAAACAATAAAAAGAAAGAAATTCCTTACAGTACATTACAGCAACGCTGCCACTGTTTAAAAGTGTCGAGCTATTTTGAAGAGTGCCGAGGAATCAAGGATACGGAGCATTGCTGATGTTTCATGTTTAATTAGCTGGGGCTTTTCCACTGGTACCATCAACTGAGCTGTTCCGCAAAGAGACGCTATTGCTTTAATTAAAGAGAACCCTGAGCTGGAACCGAGCTGGCATGAACCTGCTATGTAGTTGAAAGAGTGAAGCCTTTACCCCCAGGCTATGTGAAAGTGACTATACGTCACTGAGGACGTATATTGTGAACAAATTCATATTTTCTCGGTTTTTAACCGTTCACACCTTCCAGCAGGGGGCAGCCTTCCTGTTGGTCAGTGGTCCGTGTGCTAAAGGTGCTTATTTCTGATCTAGACCCAATTGTCACTGATCGTGAGCAGCAGTGACATCTCAGTTCTGGGCTTTTCTATTTTTTCACACGCATTCGTTTTTTGGATCTTTTATTTTAAAAGAGAACAAAATTCAGACTGTAGAGACTCTTTCCATTAGTGGAGTTCCAGATACATCACTGGCTTTAGAGTTGTAACATAAGCGGAGCTCTGGATATATCACTGAAGGTAGAGCCGTAACATAAGCGGAGTTCCAGATACATCACTGACTGTCGAGTCGTAACTTAAGCGGAGCTCTAGATACATCACTTACTGTAGATTCTTAACTTAAGCGGAGTTCCAGATACGTCACTGACTGTAGAGTTGTAACTTAAGTGGAGCTCTAGATACATCACTGACTGTAGAGTCGTAACTTAAGCGGAGCTCTAGATACATTACTTACTGTAGAGTCGTAACTTAAGTGGAGTTCCAGATACATCACTGAATGCAGAGCCTTAACTTAAGCAGAGCTCTAGATACATTAATTACTGTAGAGCTATAACTTAAGCGTGGGTGGTGGTGGTCTAGTTGTAGGATATTTGCCCATGAACCGATGGCTCAGAAGGTCCCAGGTTTGAATCCCACCTCCAGCTCTAACACCACAGGGTTCCTGTGCAAGACCCTTAACCCTGAATTGTTCCAGGGGGACTGTCCCTGTAATTAAGACATGGAAGGCTCTGGATAAGAGTGTCTGCTAAATGCTGTAAATGTAAATGTAAGCAGAGCTCTAGATACATCACTGACTGTAAAGCAATAACTTAAGCAGAACTCTAGAAACATCACTAATTTTAGAGCTTTACCATAAGCAGGGTTCTAGATATGTTAATGGTTGTAGAGTCGTAACATAAGCAGGGTTCTAGATACACTGCCAGCATTAGAGCCATGCAGTTCTAGATACATAACTGACTGCAGAGCCATATAGTTCAAGATGCATCATTGACATAACATAAGCAGAAGTCACTTACTGTGGAGGCGCAATATAAGCAGGGTTCTGCGTACATTGCTGACTGTAGAGCCATAGAGTTCTAGACATATCACTGATATAACATAAACAGAGTTCTAGATACATCACTTACTGCGGAGCCGCAAAATAAGCAGAGTTCTGCATACGTCACTGACTGCAGAGCCATTGAGTTCTAGATACATCACTGACAAAGCATAAGCAGAGTTCTAGATACATCTTAGATACAAGTTCTGTCCTAAATTGTAAGACACTAAGAAGGTGCGAAATCCCTCTCTTTCCCATAAAGTGTTTTTGGCTCAATTATTATTGATGGTGAGCATCAGTGGCAGCTCAGTTCTAGACCTGAGAAAAAGTTCTCCTTTTTTATCCAGTACGGGACCTTTATGGGAGTAAATAAGCAGGTGTGGATGATCAGACTCTATCTGAGGAATGAAAGTCGGTGTGATGAAATTCTTTTGGGAAATTCACTTTTCTCCAAAAAAGAAAAGAAAAACAGATGTGAAACCTGCAGTAATGATCTTCTGTGTGTGTGTTCTTTATCAAAAGCAACCTTGAAAGGTGTGTGAAGGTGAAATGTGCTCTGGCTGTTAGCATTGATCACGCTGGAGAGATTTTTCTGCTCACAGAACCGAGCTGATTGAGGTTTGTCATAAAAGCTGATGACTGGGCTCCCGGTACAAACACCTCTCTGTCCCTCGGGACCTCTCGCAGTCGCTCTGTAAACCCAAAGCAAAGTTTTTCAGTCTTGAGTTTCATGAAGATGTGTATGTTTTTATATACTGTCCTGAACAAAAGTCTTAGCCCCCTCATTCCTTTATATTTTGCTGGGAATCACCTTGTTGGTGCGAAAATCCTGTTTCTGGCCTGTTTTATCTTTGCCATGTTGAGTTGATTGAATGAAAACTATATAAATAGATAGATAGATAGATGCATTTTATTACGTCTTTTAATGGGACAACAATGAAGATAGGACACTCTGATGCAGTGTAGTTGGTGTGTACAGCTTGTAGAACCGTGTAAATTTGCTGTCCCCTCAAAATAATTCAAAACACAGACATTAATGTCTAAACCACTGGCAACAAAAGTGAGTTCGCCCCTGAGTGAACAATGTCCACATTGTGCCCAAAGTGTCAAGTGTGGCCACCATTATTTTCCAGCACTGCCTGAACGCTCTTGGGCATGTTCACTAGAGCTTCACAGGTCGCCACTGGAATCCTCTTCCACTCCTCCATGATGACATCACTGAGCTGGTGGATGTTAGAGACCTTGCAGTCCTCCATCTTCCTCTTCTCCTCTTTCCTGGCAGCTCCATCCTCAATACCTCCTCCTGATATACTCCTCGTCTCTCCTCTGGACACGTTCAATTAAACGCAGTCTCTCTTCTCTCACTTTGTCTCAAATGACACATCCTGTAACTCTAAAACCTCGAAACTCATTTAAGTCTTTGCATTTGGGAGTCAAAATGGGATTTTCCTCTCTCCGGCGGTGGAACCGTGTCCAAGCATGGGTTCCTGTGGCGGGTGCTTTGCTTTGAGATATAGGCCGCTCTACACAGACTGACAGCTGAGTTTCCATCCTGACAAATGAGCCAACACTCTGCAGTCCTGAGAAACCTCGGATTGGGATGGGACCGTCTCCCCTGAGGAATATCCGGGATGCGTACCTGTGGCGCTCCTGTCGTGAGGTTTTTCTGAAGAGTGACGACTGTGATGATTAACTCCGACTTTAAAGTTATGATGTAGTATAAATAACCGCGACGCTGTCATGGCTGATAACGTTCCCCATCGCAAATTGAGTTAAAAGTCATTAGATGGAGAGAGGACACAGTCAGGGAAGAAAAAATTGTGAGTACAGAAAGAGTGTCAAAACACGTCACGTTCCATCGGGGAGTCATTTACAGCTCTTGCGGGAGATGTTTTCTTCCTGTCATCAAAAATTACCCTCCGAGGAAGCGGAGACATGGATGCAGGTAAATTGGTTCCCCTGTGATTAAATACGGCGCAGGGCTGGGTATGGTAATTAAGATGGGGTGACATAGCCGGCGGCCACCTCGGGGCCCTTCGTCGGAGCCCGAGCTCAAAGATGGAGGATGTCACCCCGAGTGTGTCACACAGCTGCCGTTAGTTAGGACTCTAGTTGTACATTTGCCTTTCTTCCCAACATTGTGTCTCTACAGATGGTCAATGCAGGGTTTTTTGGGGCGACCTCATTAGAAACCCCAAGTCCTTATGTTCTCATGTAGTCGGACAGGCACAGATGATTTAACATATATTATATTATATTAAAACGAAATACGTCCTCTGTATTTAACCCACACACACCGTCCAGCAGGGTCCAGAAATATCCAGCACCTGAGGAGCAGTGATGGGGATGGTACCTTGCTCAAGGGAACCTCAGGATATCCTGCTTGTCTGGGATTCAAACCCAAGACTGTCTGAACTCGGGGCCTCGTCCCTAAACATTAGGCCACCCTTGGCACAATGAAATTAAATTACTCAAATTAAATGAATTATGATAATTTCTTGAGGAAGGTAGCCTGACCTGGGGCAGGTTTAGGGTTTTAAACTGACCTGGGGCAGGTTTAGGGTTTTAACCTGACCTGGGGCAGGTTTAGGGTTTTAACCTGACCTGGGGCAGCGGCGGTCTAGTGTTTAGGAACTGGGCCCTAATCGTAAAGTTGTGGGTTTGAATCAAGGACCAGTAGGATGGTCTGGGTTACCCTTGAGCAAAGTACCTGGGTTCTAGATGAAGTGGTTCTAATCTAAACAAATCACCTGATCATCTGGAATCATCTGCTCCTGTTTCTTCAATGCTTCATGTCTTAAGTTAGACTTTGTTCTGCTTGAAGGTTCAGACGTAGATAAGATGTAGATGTACCCATCTATGTAGACATAGACGTAGATTCACCTCCAGACTCAGATCTTCTCTCCAACCATGAACCATCAAATCAACCTTCAGAAGCTTCTGATCCCTGAAAAATCAACATCAACAACTTAAGCCCAAGAAAAGAGGCACGTCCATACTCTTTCTTTCTTTCTTTCTTTCTTTCTTTCTTTCTTTTTCTTTCTTTCTTTCTTTCCTTCTTTCTTTCTTATTCCAGATGATCAGGTGATTAGATTAATGAACAGTGAGTGGGTGGAATCCCTTTATCTAGAACCTTGTATCTTTAGACATTTTGCTGCCTGGAGCTCTAAAACATTTGCACTTTTGCATTCAATTTAAATTCAGTTCATTTTCAGACAGCAGACACAAACATATCTGGACTTTTTAAATGTCAGAATATCGAAGTTGTTCTCCGCCCACTCTCTCCCTCAGATCTTCATCAGGGATCTCTGAAGGATTTCTCACAAACTCAGAGCAGAGCAGCCGATTGAGAATTAACCCTCCTGCAGCTTCAGCGGCGGACAGACTGAGATCCATCGTTTGTTTTACAAATGCTGCGCTTTATTGCAGCTCTCGTCTGGCGGCCCTGAGGAGAAACTGATTCCCCATGGGGAAAAAAAAAAATGAAAAACAGGATCAGAAAACACAGTTTAACCAGCTCATGGAGAGAATGAGAGAGAGAGAGAGAGAGAGAGAGAGAGAGAGAATGAAACTAACTCCTGTAATGCTAATCAGGTGAAGGACCTGAAGGAACCTCTGCTTCTTTCAGGGCTTTTCTCGTCCGAGGGGGGATTGATTTGCTGTTGTACATTCTGAGGTCATTTCCACAGCACGTCTAAAATGCCAATAATTATCTCGGTGAAGAGACACTTTAGCCTAAAGCGTGTCACTGTGTCCTGCCATAAAAACACACGGGACAAAGAATTCAGCTGATTAGGATAAACGATGTACTAAAAGTGAAGTGAAAGTGACTATTCGTCGTGAAAAACAGCACACAATGAACCACAACGAAATGACAATTTACCCACACACATCGTGCAGCAGGGGCAGTGATGGGGACAGTATGTTGTTCAAGGGTACCTCAGGGCAGCCTACTGGTCTGGGATTCGAACCCATGACCTTCTTATCCTGGGGCCAAAATAAGTATCGATGGACCATATGGGGATCTAACCTGTGACCTTGGTGTTATCAGCACCAGATGAAGAAAAAATACAGCATCTCATCTCTTTACCTGCACTCCTCTATACCTGCACTCCTCTTTACCTGCACTCCTCTTTACCTGCACTCCTCTTTACCTGCATTCCCTCTTTACCTGCGCTCCTCTTTACCTGCACTCCTCTTTACCTGCACTCCTCTTTACCTGTGTTCCTCTTTACCTGCACTCCTCTTTACCTGCATTCCTTCTTTTCCTGCAAACTTCTTTACCTGTGCTCTACTTTACCTGCATTCCCCTTTACTTGCACTCCTCTTTACCTGCGTACTTCTGTACCTGCGCTCCTCTTTACCTGCGCACTTCTTTACCTGTGTTCCTCTTTAACTGCATTCCCTGTTTACCTGCAAACTTCTTTACCTGTGCTCATTTTTACCTGCACTCCTCTTTACCTGCACACTTCTTTACCCCTGCTCCTCTTTACCTGCATTCCCTCTTTACCTGCACACTTCCTTACCTGCACACTTCTTTACCTGTGCTGCTTTTTGCCTGTGCTCTTCTTTACCTGCGCACCTCTTTACCTGCACACTTCCTTACCTGCACACTTCTTTACCTGCACTCCTCTTTACCTGTGCTGCTTTTTGCCTGTGCTCTTCTTTACCTGCGCTCCTCTTTATCTGCGCTCCTCTTTACCTGTGCTGCTTTTTGCCTGTGCTCCTCTTTACCTGCGCTCCTCTTTACCTGCGCTGCTTTTTGCCTGTGCTCCTCTTTACCTGTGCTGCTTTTTGCCTGTGCTGCTCTTTACCTGTGCTCCTCTTTACCTGCGCTCCTCTTTTCCTTTGCACAGAAGTATAACAATCTCTAGCAATTTCCCTTCCTAAACTCTTTTTTTTTTCCAAACTTAATTCTCTCGCTCTCTCTCTCTCTCTCTCCATTCACACCCTTCCCTCCTTTAGTCCATCCTGAGGATGTTGTCTCTCTCTCTTTCCTCCCATTAGCTCCCAATTAGCCCAACCGCATTTGCTTTGAGATGATCTCCAGTGTTTTGCTCTTGTTGATGATCTGAGCCTTTCTGGTTCTGACTGGGGGCTCCTGAACTTTCTGTTTGACCTCCGGAGACACACAGTGCAGATCAAACAGTTCAATCAGAGCCAGATTTCTATTTTTACTTCCTTTGTGACAAAACCTGCACAACCTGCATCAGGGACCTGGTTTTTCCACCTGAAATTCCCAAAACACTACTGCAGTGGTCTACTGGAGCTAACACCAGCGTTCACATCTTACACATCAGAGATAAAGTTTTGTCCAACCATCTTTAAAGTGTTTTCCAGACACAGATCAAGCCTAAACTTAGACTTACTGTCTGAGAAACATCTGAAACTGTCTGTCCTTACCCATCAGCAAATCCAGAGATATTAATGTAGCTTAGGATACTGTAATAATGTTGATCAACCTTAGAACTTGTAACAGCGGCGGGGTACCGGAAGGACGCCATTGCGGAGCCAGGAGTTCGGAACTTTTCATAAGTTTTATTATTCATAGTTACAGAAAACAAGAAGCAAGGACTGCAGTTCTAATCAAAACCCAAGTGCCAAGGAACTGCAGTCTATAATCAAGATACCAAGTTACAAAAGCCAGAATCACCATTGCATGTAGGCTTAGCCTAACTAATGAGCCGCGCTCTGTTCTGACTCATCGGGGCTTAAATAGTCAGCCACAATGAGGCACACCTGTGCCTTCTTGAGCTCAGGTGTGCTCAGTCAGAACAGAGTGCCCTCTAGCGTGCCCAACACACCTCACATGTGCCAGAAACCCCTCATATGTGACAGAACCCCCCCCCCCCCCCAAAAAGGCGTGGCTCCCGAAGTGCGAAAACACAGCCGAACCTCCGGGGGGAGGCCAAGAACAAAAAACATTTTACAAAAAAGTCCCTTTTTGGGGCATATGGTCCACAAAACACTAACACAAAAGGACCTCTGACCAGCCATGTCTTGGGCTGTTGGTGGCGGAGATTGGTATCCCAGAGTTTCAGTCCATATCCTGATAACCAAGTCCCCTTGGTACTGGTGTTTAGCGGAGCATTCCCTCTGTGTCTTTCTGCTGTCCCGTGTTCCCTCTGTCTCCCGTCTCTCTGACTCCGTACTGGGACCTCTGGGGGACGCAGCTGATGGGCTCGGGAGCCTTGTCTGGTCATCACCTGCAATAGAGCTACATACAAGTAGCTCTCTGTGGTTAGAAGGGGAAGAGTTCGTTACCCTGTGTGTGCTCCGCTTCTGGTCTCGGTCCTTCTCGCTTTCCATGACTTTCGTTTCGTAATCCAAGGTGGGGAGTTTTTCATCTCTTTCATACAAATGTACAGGCCACAAGTTCTGAGGACACTAATAGCAGGGACGTGTTATGGGTACGGTGTTGGGAAGCAGTGCAACCGGCAAGGCGTGTTTCTGCTCTGGAACTTTCAGGTGCTGATTGGTACCTAGTTGTAATGTTGTGCCAACAGGGATGATACTCATGTGAGCAGGAGGTTTGGGGGAAGAACAGCTGGTGCAAAGACTCTTTTGGGGGCACTGACAGCAATAAAGGAAAGGCATTCCTCCACCGCCGCAGTGAACGCTGTTGCTCTCCTTTGGCACTGCTGGCTTCTGGGAGGCCAGGGTGACTGTGTGCCTCCATCTCTGAGAGGCATGGTAACTCTTGTTTTGTTTGTACTGACCTTACCCATGGCAACCTGGGTTGCTCCTCTCCTCTGAGTAGGAGGGGGTTTGACTAATTCCGGAGCCTCTGATATCTGTGGATCCCCCACAGGCACATAAAGTTGGGCTGTTGGATTGTCACCATCAGTAGCTTCCACAAAGCCTCTGGAGCACTCCTCCTCTAGATCATTCTCTGAAAGGCTAAGTTCAAGGGAATTGAGTACCTCTGGGAACTAGACTCAATTTCTGCGACTTTACTTACGGAATCCACTGAAACAAGGGAAGAGATCCATGAAGGGCAGTCTGTTCCAGAGATGATGCCTGAGGTAATAGATGGACATGGTTGATGATGAACCAGACTGGGAGTCAGATTTCTTGATGTGGTTGTCTGGTTCTGAAACTTTGACTGGGCGGAGGGAACATATACAGTTTCAGCAATATGTACGGGTTTGTTCAGAACAGGTTCACTGAGAAGTCCTTGCCGAATAGGCCGATAGGTTTCAGCGGAGAGCAGGGGATTCTGAATAATCTTAGCTTTCCTCCTTGATACGGGGAATGTGGAGAGGACATAATCCCAAAGCTTAATTTCTGGGTCTTCTCTGTTGTGATACACATTTATATTCTTACCTGAAGTATCTGTGGACAGGATCTCCACCAGAGGCTTTCTCTGCCAGTGTTCCAAAGCAGAAATCAATGCGGGTGATTTCAGAAGAGACCTAACCGTTATGGGTACCTCGGTCAAGGAGCTGGCGGTAGGGAAACGCCTTGTCCTCCCTGACTCATCCTGGGGGTCCCGTGAGGAATGGTCCGACTCACTGAAAAGCCTTGGCCTGAAAGGGTCTGAAACAGAGCTAAACACAGATGAATCTTTGTTGTTCATAGAAGAGTCCCTCTTGGCCCTGTGACACTCTGCTCCATGTACCTGCAGGGTGAGTCTCATGGAGTCCAGGTTCTCATAACCACAGTGAATTCTTAGTTTCTTGTCCAAAATCAAACGTATAAAACTGTGCCTTACCTGCCCTCCTTGACCGTACTCTCTGGGTGGGTCCTGCAAATCAGTGGGATTTCTGGTCTCCCTCCTGGCTTATTCTAGTTCTGCCTGCAGAGTGGCATTGTTGCCTTGCAACTGCTTCAGCTCCTGCATGAGTCCACAGACTTCTACTCGAAGCTCACCATTGTCTGGAGCTAAAACCTCTCTCACCCTTTCCATGGTTGCCATGTCACTCTGCCAAAGAGACAAGAGTCCTGTGGTCTCCTCAAGCTGAGAACGCAGAGTGGTGAGCTTCTCTTTCGTGTTTCTGTCTTTCATGTGTGGCTGAGCTGGTTACCTGCAGAATATCTTGGGTCTTATATCAGGTCTTGCTTTCTGCCAGCTGTTGGTTGAGCCTCGTCAGCAATTCCCTCTGTTGTTTGATCTGTTCATCTAATAGGTGAATGTGCTCAAGGGGAAGTACTTTCAATACTTCAAAGTTGGCCTGTTTGAGCCTTTCAGCTCAGCCTAAGTCCTCTGGGTGCTGTTCCAAGTTGCTCCCGGTTAGCCAAGTGTCTGTTCACTGAGATCATACAGACTTTCTCACGCTCTAGGTACTAGCCTGCTTTTCCTGAGGTTCCCCATTTGTAACTAGTTTCTTCCTGAAGAGAATGTGCCAGAACTGGTGACCTGCAGCTGGTGTGTCACACAGCCTGAAAGAGGCGTTGTCTTCCTCCAATTTTTACACTTTGTTTTCAGTGACAGATCCTGACTCCGTGTACCAATTTCCTGATCCCTTGGTGAACTCAGCCATTTCCTGGGCTGCTCCAGCTAAAATGTTTTGTTCTAATAACACTTGAACAGACAGCAGACCTTCAGAGATTCCCTGTAGTTCATATTCTAATTCCTTAAAGTTAATTCTCTTACCTGAAACGGCTCCTCTGAGCAGGGAGAATTCTTTACATAATGCCTCCATTAGCTGTGCAGGGAGAGTTCTTTACTGTAGCTCCTCTTTTTGGCGCTTCCTTCACGGACGGGGCGCTGTGATTGGACCACAGCGCTGTCTTCGCGGACGGGGCGCTGTGATTGGAGCACGGCGCTGTCTTAGCGGACGGCGCGTGAGGTGAGCATGGCGCTGTCTTAGCTGAGCAGGCGCTAACGGTCGAGCAGAGGAGGCAGGTTCCACGATATCAGTGTTGTGGTTGGTGGAGAGCAGGAGCCGGTATAGAAAGGGGCGCAAACGAAGCCTCTTCCTCGAAGGGTCACCCCAATGACATTACCTCTATCACGGCTTGTACAGCCCTCTCCGTGCAGGCGTACTGCTCAGCCGTTCTGGGAACTCCAGCAAGGAGCAGAACTTCGGATTACGTGACTCAGCAGGTCCAAGAGCCGCGAGAGTTCAGCGGCGGTGACTCCCTGCACTTCCCCTTGCCCAACACACCTCACACGTGCCAGAAACCCCTCATATGCTGACAGGAACTTTCAAAGAGTGGTATTCTAAAATGTAAAGTACTGTGTTTTAAAGTTTACTTTAGTTCATTTTAGTAATTAAGTAGTTTTACTGTAATTAAGTAGTTTCTGGGGTGAAAGTACTTTATTGTATTGATGTAGTTTAAAGTACTGAAATAAAGTAATTTTAGGGGTGAAAATACTTTACTATATTGATGTAGTTTAAAGTACTGTAATAGAGTAGTATCTGGGGTGAAAGTACTTTACTGCGTTGATGTAGTTTAAAGTACTGTAATCAAGTAGTTTTAGGGGTGAAAGTCCTTTTCTGTATTAATGTAGTTTAAAGTACTGTAATAAAGTATAGGTTTGGGAATTTGAAAGTACTTTACCCTATATTGATGTAATTTAAATTGCACAACAATAAAGTATTTTCTGGGCTGAAAGTACTTTTCTGCATTGATGTAGTTTAAAGTACTGTCATAAAATAGTTTTGCATGTCATTGTTATGATTGAAGTCAGTGTAAGGGGATGATAGTATCAGTGAAGAGAGGTTCTGGATTTGATTCCCAAGCAGGACAGTCAAGGTCCTTTTTGTGTGGAGTGGACATGTTGTCCCTGTGTCTGAGTGTTTTCTCCTGGGAGCTATGGTTTCCTCCCACCATCCAAAGACCTGCACTTCACATGGATTGGAGACAATACATTGTCTTCTGGAGTGTAGTGTTTCTACACTATGATAGACTAGTGACCTGTCTGGGTGTCCACGCTACCTTAGGGCTGTGGACAGACTCCAGCACCACCCGTGACCCTAATCAGGACAAATAGCTCAGAAAATGAGTGAGCGATGTCGCTGGAATGCAGTAGTTTTAGTTGTGGTTGTTCTTTAAGGCATTCATTGTGTTCATGAGATCCTTCACGTTTATGCAGAAACTGTAAATGTCGATATATTTTAAGATGTAACTGTTTGAAGTTTGAAGTGATGGTAGTTTTAAGGTGTGGCCATGCTTAAACATGACAGCAAAAGAAAGAAACCATTAAAACTGTAACTAAAAGTTTCTGTTTCGCCAAATAATCCACTCGTCTCCTTAAAGCACCCGGTTTCTCTGAGCTGCTGCTGCGTTTATTTCAGTATGTAAATAACGGAATCTGACTATGTTGAAAATTCCGATCAGGCGGAGCAGAAATCTCACATCAGTCGTGCTTTATTGTCTCTTGGATTAAACTAGACAGAAATAAGCGCTTACTGATCCGTTCTGCACCTTGAGTGAGCAAAGAAAATATCCAGAAGTAAAGAAATCCTCGTCCTTTATGCAGAAACGCATTGGATCGGATTCACGCCCAGTTTGGAAAGGAACTATTACACTGTGATGAACAGGGATCTCCACGTAAAACAAACCTGGCAGATTTAAAGGAAAAAGCGAAAAGTGTTCTGGTCCTGTTGCATCTGTTGTACAGTTCTGTGCAAAAGTCTCATTTCTGTACCATATAGAAGTAAGACGGTAGGTCAGTGATTTGTGTACAAACACACGACTGTAACTCAGTCTAAACACAGAGTTTCATTCTAATGACTTTAAAATCCAGCATTCACCACCACCACCGTTTTTCTTCAGCACAGCCTCCACTCTCTTAGACCAACTCTCTTCTTTGTCAGGAACACTTCTCCAGGCTTCTTGAAGGACGTTCCAGAGCTTCTCTTTGGACGTTGCTGCCTTTTGTTCTCTGTTCTCTGTTAGGCGATGTTCCCACACTGCTTCACCCAGACACTCCAGGTATAGAGACTGGACTAGAAAACTGAAGATAGGTTATTTGGTGAAACAAACTTTAAAGTTACAGTTTAGCGGTTTCCTTCTTTGCTGTCATGCTTTAAGCATGGCCACACCTTAAACTACCATAACCTCCTCAAACCTAAACAGTTACATCTTAAAAATATCGATTTACAGTTTCTTAAAGAGCAATCAGTGAAGTGATCTCATGAACACACCAGTCACCAGTCTATCACCAGTCACCAGTCTATCACAGTGTAGAAACACTTACACCTAGAAGACAATGTATTGTCTCCAATCCATGTGACATGCAGGTTGGCGGTGGTCCAGTGGTAGAATACTTATAGACCTGTGGCTCAAGAGGTCCCAGGTTCAAAATCGCACCTCTGGCACCACCACCACTGGGTCCCTGAGCAAGACCCTTAACCTAAGGTATACCAGGGACTGTCCTGTAGTCAGGACATGGAAGTTGCTCTGGATAAGAGCATCTGCTAAATTCTGTAAATGTAAAATGAGACTACAACACTGTCCTTCAGGAAGGTCTGGAGAACTGTCCCCTAACAACACATTCAAAATACAAGAAAAATAGGAAGAAATCAGGGGCTGAAGACTTTTGCAAAGTACTGTTTACAGAACCCTGACCATTTTAAAGAACGATTTGAAAGGATAAAACTTTGTTTACTTTAAAGAATCTGAGTTTTTTTTGAGAGAGAGCACAAAACAGGTTTATTCCCTTTTTACGCGTAAAGGACTGTTGAGTTTTAGAATGCTGTGAGCATCTGCATGTTTACATCACATCTGGATGTGTGCTCACTCACAGGAAACTCTGGGGGTAGTCTCATAAATGACCTTCCTGGTTAAATTTGTAACCTTTCCAGTGGTAATGAATGGAACTAGATGTCCCAAATCTGTGCATTTTGTGTCCCCCAGGAAGCTCCAAGTGTCTCTGAGGGACGGCGATGATGGTAAAATAGTGCAATAATCTCAAACAAACATCTAAAGAGTCAGACAGCGCCCCCACCACCTTTTTATGTCTGTCAGGGACATTCAGATGTCCAGTTCCATTCACCGACACTTTTCAGCTTTTCATATCAAGGTGGTTTTGATGACTTTGCTTGCAGTTCAACCATCCGATTATGAATTGTATGATCCTGCCAGTAAAGCGCCCTGCTCCCCAGTTATACGCCTGGAGCTTGGTGAGTCATATCTCCACATTGGGAGCTGGGGTTATAAGCCCCAGTGAACCAGGAAGCAGGCGCTGGTCATCCTGTGTCTTGCTTGCACAATGAATTTACTCAAGATTCGTTTACATTTATTATTTAGTTAATATGTTTAGTTCTGTACACGTTATCCATCATTAAAGTCCAGTACGAAGCTCTCGGTTTGCGTTGGCGTCCAGCTCTCAACACCACACCGTGACAGAATGACCAGCCGCTGCAAATGGACGTCCCGCCCAGAGCAGCGAGCTCCGTGGGGATCCCGTGGGACCCGGACCTCAGGTGCTGGAGGCTGGGGATATAGGGGTTGGCGGTCTCCCCTCCCAGAAGTTGGCCGATGTGCGTTGCCTGTTCAGCTCCAGCAACCAGGAGGGCGTGGCTGCGGAGCCGGCCGCTGCGGCAGCCCCTGGGGAAGCGGGGCTGCGATGCTGGCTCACCTGTCAGCACAAGGTGGGCTCAGGGACATCTGCCATCACCGCGGAGGCGGCGGGGCTTCGAGGGACGAGGTCCAAGTCCGCTGGAAGGCGGGGTTTGAGGGGCTACGTCAGTCAGACCACCGGGCGGGGTTTCGAGGGGCTGCAGCCGAACCTGTCTGAGCACCGCGGTGAGAGTGGAGCGTTCGACTGGACTTTGTTTGGACTTTTTGTTGGACGTTTGCTGCCCCTCTCCTTTCGGGGGATCCTGCTTGGATTAAGCAGGATCTGGCGCTGGAGCAGGCGCCTTTGAGGAGGAGTACTGTAATTCGCAACAGTAGAGGCGCCCTGCTCGGATTGTGCGCACCTGGGCTTGGGGGCCAGGTGTGTCTCATTGGGGCTGGGGTTATAAGCCCCAGTGAAACAGAGCAGGGCGCTGGTCATCCTGTGTGCGCACTGTGAATTTACTCGGGTTCGTTTTACTTTTGTTATTTTGGTTAATATGTTTAGTTCTGTGCACCTTATCCGTCATTAAAGTCCAGTACGAAGCTCTCGGCTTGCGTTGGCGTCCAGCTCTCAACACCGGCCCGTGACATGAGAAAAAACCAAAGCCCCAGTGAGAGTGGCACCTCAGAAATCTGAAAGACCTTCGCATGAACTGATGGAGTCAGAACCCAGGTGGAGAGAGGGGACACCTGGCACCCCTCATAAAAGTACTTTTCATGAGGTGTCAGGTGTCTTCCACTGCTCCGAATGCTCACACTTTACTCATGAAAAAAAGCATGAACTCAGTTTGTTAAATAAATTTTATACAGACCATGCATCAAAAATAAGCTACATTACGCTTGCCCTGCTTCTGATGTCACAACCATGAATGTATCCAGATGTGACCAACAGTTCAGCCACGCCCCTTTCCTGCTGAAGTGATAGAAGGTGCTGTTCCTGCGTTTTTTTGTGTGTGAAAGAAAGGAGAAAACAATTAATATTGTTAATTTTCTGGCCGTCAATGTGCCCAACTTTATCATCATCATCAACATCATCATCATCATAATAATAATAATAATAATAATTATTATTATTATTATTATTATCACTCTTTAGCCCAGACTGTTAATACACAGAATAAAGCTCATTTACATAAAATAAATAAAGAAAAGTCTTCTTTATTCTAAAATTAGATATAACTTTACCTCCTAATTCTACCTTTTTTTAAAGTATACTAAGCTGTGAAAGAGCAGTAGCGGATGTTATCTGTGTTTCCAAACTTTTGATTGCTAACGCGGGTGTTTGCGCAGATGTAATGGTTCTTTAATGAGTGGCTGTAAAAGCTCATAAACATTCATAGAGCGAGAGTAACCGTCTACATCACCGCCCGACACCCACAGGAATGCAAAAGACCTTCAACGAATGCCATGTCTGACTGCAAATGAGCTCAGTGTCCATCTGAACTCGCCAATGTCTTCCCGCAGAAGCCGGGGGGACAACAGGGACGAGATGCTGAAATAACATTACTTCGATTTTTAGACAGGAAGGCGAAAGGATTTCAGAAATTCCCCAGATGAGTGAATGCACAATTCCCTTCAGAACCATTAAAGCTCCTTTTTCTGAAAGAATTTGGAATGTTTATGATCATGTTGTCAATTTTAGGAGTTTTAAAGCTTTATGTCCTGCAGATGAAGCGTTACTTCATAAACAACCTCAACAAAAATCTCTCCAGTGAGGAACTAACCCAGGAAAGGAAACGTTAGTCTATTGGCACATCAATAAATGCTAATTATTATTTAAACATTGATTTTAATCCATGAAGCTAGTTCATAAACAACCTCTGTAAATGTTCCTACAAGCTAGGAAATAAAATATTAATCTATTGTTGGTTTGGACGTGTCCAGAGGAGAGACGAGGATTATATCGGGAGAAGGATGTTGAAGATGGAGCTGCCAGGAAAGAGGAGAAGAGGAGGGACAAAGAGGAGGTTTATGGACGTGGTGAGAGAGGACATGCAGGGGGACGGTGTGAGAGATGAAGATGCAGAAGACAGGAAGAAATGGATACGGTTAGTCTGCTGTGGCGACTCCTAAGCGGGAGCAGCTGGAAGAAGAAGAAGAAGAAGAAGAAGAGGAAGATAAAGTTCACAGAATTTTTTAAAAACATATTGCTTTTGCTTCTTTGTAATTTCTTGACATCAGACAAAAATCAAAAAGTTCAGATTTGAGTCTCTTTATTCAAAAAACCTACCTGTAACTGGGATCGAATCCCAGACCAGTAGGCTGACCTGAGGTATCCTTTAACAAGGTACCGTGCCCATCACTGCTCCCCATGTGCTGGAAAT
Source organism: Hepsetus odoe (assembly GCA_017165825.1). Taxonomy (NCBI): domain Eukaryota; kingdom Metazoa; phylum Chordata; class Actinopteri; order Characiformes; family Hepsetidae; genus Hepsetus; species Hepsetus odoe. The sequence continues at coordinate 1,689,292 of CM029369.1, forward strand.
GTCTGCCCCCTGCTGGACAATGTGTGTCTGTGTGTGTGTGTGTTACTGCGGATGTGTTTGGTTGTGGTTCACTATGTTCACTATGACAAATAGTCACTTTCACTTTAAACAGGTCTGTCCCATAAATGGAAGGTATAACAAAATAATAGCTGAACATTACGATTTTTATCTAGAACCGTGTAATTTTTCACTCTGTGTTCAGTTTTTACTGCTAAAACCGAAGGAGTCGCAGCGAGGGCGATTTGTCACGTCGCTTTTGACTTTTTAAGATGTGGAGGGAACACAACACTTCCTTATAATCACCCCAATGACCCGAAAGTGCCATCATAATTGGTTCCATTACGGGCGACAAGCGCAAATTACCCTGTCACTCTTCTCCTTGTTAAAGATCAGCCAGCGAGCCCACGCTTTCCATTTCAAAGGCATTTCTGACCACAGCTTTCAGTGGAGCTCGTTAATAACCACGCCGATATTTTGAAGGATACGCAGATGTTATTTTTGGAGCCCTGTGGAGACCAAATGTGCGATTTTTATTTATTTATTTATTTTTATTTTTTTATATAAGCATTCCTTATTCCTCTAAAGTACCTCTCCAACTGTCACACGTCCCTCTTCATTTCTCAGTTTTGCAGTTTCCACTTTATTTATTAAGAAATACACACTTCACTCCACTTTAGCTCAGCTCTGCCTCATCTTTTTCCAACCGCTCTTGTTCCAGGCTGGTTTTGTCTTTCTTCTTTTAGGAGCTGATTTCTGTAAATCTTTCACTTTCTGTCACTCCTGTGTATTGTGTCTTGTGCTGGGTGTCCAATCAGACACAGATCCAAGCTCAAATCTCAAGTTTAGTCTCTCTGTGGTTTTGGGTTGCAAAGCTCTCTGTGAAATGATGAAGATCAGCCTGTTGGCTCTCTTGGAGCTGCTCAGCCCAGATTCTAAACAGGGTGAAATGGCTTTTAGTTGTTGTGCTGCCCCCTGCTGGACGGAAATGAGATCAGATCTCCAAAATCCAAAATGTTACCAGTTTTAAAAGAAGCTAAAAACTGGCATCAGTTCATCAGTGATTATATTTATATATTTTCTTGGTGGGTAGAGCTGTCGCCTCACAGCGGGAAGGTCCTGGGATCGATTCCCAGGTGGGACGGTCTTTGTACTTTCTGTGTGAGTGGACATGTTTTCCTCGTATCTGTGTGTGTTTCCTCCTGGAGATCCGGTTTCCTCCCACCGTCCAAAGACCCGCATGTGGACTGGAGATGATAAATTGTCCCTTAGGTGTGTGTGTGTGTGTGTGTCTGTGTATGACCTGTGATGGACTGGCGTCCTGTTCAGGGTGTCCCCATCTTTCACCCTGTGGGAGCTGGGATAGGCTCCAGCACCGCCCGCGACTCTAATCAGCACTCGAAGTGATGTTAGTACTCTGTTTTTAAATGATTCACTTCATTTTTCCTTTTTAAATCTCTTAATCACACTGAATGACCTCTGTGTCTTATAACGTGCTGTATAAACAAGCCTGCCATGCCTCATTAAAACAAAAAAAATTAAATCAGCGTGAATAAGGCGCGTTAAACTGCTGTAAATCAATGAAGCAAAACTCACAAGAAAACTCTAAATGAGCTCTTTTGCAGCTGTTTTTTGAATTATTTAGAGTTTTTACACGGTAGGAGACAATCTCTTCTGGTCCTTCACATTTGATCAAGACATGTTTGTGATTCTTCAATGCTTCTTCTGCTAAAAGGAATTCAGGTTATCAAATATGTTCAATCAATGGGTCAAAGCCTGTTGATCTGTGACAGACAGGGACCAGTGAGAGTGAAAGGGATGGTTTAAAGGAGGGTAGTGAGGCCAGCTGTGTTGTATGGGAGATGGTGGTGCTGAGGAAAAGACAGGAAGCAGAGTTGGAGTTAAAGAAGCTGAGATTTGCGTCAGAAGGGATGAGGATGGACAGGATTAGGAATGATTAGAAGGACAACTCAGGATGGACAGTCTGGAGACAGTCAGGGAAGCAAGATTGCATCGGTCTAGAGGATGTAGGGGTCTGTGGAAAAGAGGGAGATGCAGAGGACAAGAAGACGTGGAGATGGATGATCTGCTGTGGTGACCCCTAACGGGAGCAGCTAGAAGAAGAACCTTTGGCCTTGACTTAAACCGGACCGTAATTGAGCTAAACTGATGCATCAGCAGATACTTACACAAGGTCTACAAGTAAATAAAGAGAACAAAAAAAAAAAACAAAAACAAAATGGACAAAAATAGTTTGCTTAATCAGTTTCTTATTGAGAAAAAGAAAATCCAAAATTACACTGGCAGGATCTCCAGGATCCTGAAGATGAAAAGGGTTTTCAGTCCAAGGGAGGATGATCAGGTGTGTGTGAAGTGCTGTTTTATTCTAAGAACAGGGATCTATCAAAGACTGATCTTCTCATTTACATTTGTGGCATTTAGCAGATGCTCTTATCCAGAGCGACTTCCAATTCCTGATAACCTCAGGGTTAAGGGTCTTGTTTAGGGACCCAGTGGTGGTAGTGCCGGAGGTGGGATTTGAACCTGGGACCAATTGAGCCATAGGCAAGTACCCTACCACTAGACCACCACCACCCATCTTCACATGCTGTGAACATACACACACTGTGAAGCAGGGGAGCAGTGATGGGACCAGTACCTTGATCGAGGAAACCTCAGGGCGACCTACTGGTCTGGGATTCGAACCAACAACCTTTGTGAGGGAGTTTATTGGCTTCGTTTTGGTCTTTTACCATCAGGGTTCTTCTGCTTTGTTTCTGAGCGTCGGCAGGGTTTCAGAGGTAACAAGGCATCCGAGGTGAATGTTCCTCATAGTGTTTGGTCTGAGAGAAGGACGGGGCCGCAGGCAGGTTGGTTATGAGAGTCATGGTCATGTCTGCATTATTTTAGTTGCTAAAGGGGGTCATCGCTTTCAGACTGGGGTCACACAAAAACACAGGCTAAAGGAAACTCAGCCGCTAATTAATGAAGCCTCAGAGAGCCGAGCTGCACTACTGTCGTGTGTGCTGGAGGCTGCTTTCCTTCCCTCTGTGTTTCTCTGCTCTTTAATACACTCCTATCACTGCTTTACACACAACTGGGACTCCAAGCACCAACAGCTGTCGGCGATCTCCATCAGGAAGAGAAAAATCTCCTAAATTATACCATTTCTCCTAAACATGCATTTTTTTGTTGAACGTTCTCAACATTTTTCCTCAATTTATTTGTGGGCCACCACCAACGACGAGTGAGTGATGAGGGGGCATCCTACCCACCACAGGAGGGCAACCCCATCAACAAATTTGCACCCATTTTTCATCATTAAATTGTGAAAAAAAAACGTCTTCCCTCCTTTTCACAGCAGCCATGGAATGCAAATGCACATTGTTCCTCCCTTCCACTCTGAATTCGGTGATTTTTCATCATTTGGGTGCTCCACAGCAGATCAAACTTCTCCATTTCTTCCTGTCATCTGCATTTTCCTCCAAAAAATCAACTTCCTGCATGTCCTCTCTCACCACGTCTCTAAACCTCCTCTTTGTCCTTCCTCTTCTCCTCTTTCCTGGTAGCTCCATCTTCAAATCCTTCTCCTGATATACTCCTCGTCTCTCCTCTGGACAAATCTCAGTATCTTTAACTCTGACACCTCCAGCTCTGCCTCCTGTCTTTTCATCAGTGCCACCATCTCCAACCAATACAACATAGCTGGTCTCACTACCGTCCTATAAATCTTTCTTTTCACTCTTGCTGGTACCTTTCTATCACAGATCACTCCTGTCACTCTTCTCCACCCATTCCAACCTGCCTGAATTATCTTATATAAGAGAGTATTTATGTACTTAAACTCCTCCACCTTTGTTACCTCCACTCCCTCCATCCTAACCACTCCACTTTCCTTCCTTTCATTCACACTCTTGCATTCTGTCTTTGTCTCACTCACTTTCATTCCTCTCCTCTCCAGAGCATATCTCCATCTCTCCAGGTTCTCCTCAAGCTGCTCCCTACTCTCACTACAGATCACAATATCATCAGCAAACATCATCGTCCACGGAGACTCCTGTCTAACCTCGTACGTCAACCTGTCCATTAATATTGCAAACAAGAATGGGCTCAGGGCTGATCCTTGATGCAATCCAACCTCTACCTTGAATGCATCCATCACTCCCACTGCAGATCTCACCACTGTCACACTGTCCTCATACATATCTTGAACGACTCTCACTTACTTCTCTGTAACACCAGACTTCCTCATACAAAACCACAACTCCTCTCTAGGCACCCTGTCATATGCTTTCTCCAAATCCACAAAGGCACAATGCAGCTCCTTCTGACCTTCTCTGTACTTCTCCATCAACACCCTCAGAGCAAACATTGCATCTGTGGTGTTCTTTCTCGGCATGAAACCATACTGCTGTTAACTAATCCTCACCTCTTTTCTTAATTTGCTTCCACTACTCTTTCCCATAACTTCATGGTGTGTCTGATCAACTTTATCCCTCTATAGTTACTACAGCTCTGTGCATCACCCTTATTCTTGAAGATCAGTACCAGTACACTTCATCTTCACTCCTCAGGCTCCTCTCACTTTCCAAAATTTTGTTAAACAATCTGGTCAGAAGCTCCACTGCCATCTCCCCTAAACATCTCCATGCTTCCACTGGTATGTCATCTGGACCAACAGTCTTTCCATTCTTCATCCTCTTCATCGCTGCCCTTACTTCCATCTTGATAATCTGCTGCACTTCCTGGTTCACGATCATCAAATCATCCAATGTTCTCTCTCTCTTTCATTCTCTTCGTACATCAGCCACTCAAAGTTCTCCTTCCATCTGCTCATCACACTCTGTTCACCTGTGAGAATATTTCCATTTCTATCTTTAATCGTCCTGACCTGCTGCACATCTGTCTCTCTGTCTAACCAATCGGTAAAGGTCCTTTTCTCCCTCTTAACTGTCCAACCTCTCATACAATTGTTAGTGATTTTTCATGGTTTTAAAGTCTGAAAGTGATTTTAATTTAATTAGTGAGCGCTCTCCTAATGTTTATTTCACTGTTCACTGTTTTTTTTGTTTATTTCATGTTTTTAATAAATAATGCAGTTTTATTTATTTAGGCAGCAGTGGCCTTGGGATTAGGACACAAGGTGTTTAGGGACTAGGCCTAAAGAGTGCATAAATGTTTGGCCCTATTTTATTTTAATATACTTATTTTAGTCAATTAAATTCACCAAATAAAGGAACATTTTGTAGTTGAACATTAATATTTAGTGCTCTAGTATATATTCATTTTTAAAAAATGTAAAAAATGTCCTAAATTTCTCGTTAATACCAAGAAAAAAAATTAAATAGATGAACTGGGATGATAAATCTATCACACCTAAAATGATGTGAATTGGATTAGAGCTGCCCTTCATTTTGCAGCCAGTTTCACAGCTTTAGCCACAGCCCTTCAAGACAAACTGTCGTTTTCCTTTTCACTTAAATTTTTCATCTCATTCAGATTTTCTATTCTTATTCTTATTCAAATGCTCTGCAATCGCTCTCCATTAGTTTCTTTGTGAGCAGACAACTCCTTAAACCTTACTGTTTTGATTGATTAGCAGATTTTTTGTTGTTCATCCATCCAGTCAGAATTTCTGATAGCTGATAGGATGATCTACAGCATCAACCAGACTGTGGTACCTGACATCTGAATTTAGTTTATCTACCCTTGATGAGATGAGGCAACCCCTTCCCAATAGGTTCCCCTGAGGTACCCTTGAGCAAGGTGCCGTCCCCCTCCCACTCCTCCCAGCGATGGGCTGGCGACCTGTCCAGGGTGCGTCCCCCGTTCTCGCCCTGTGTGCGCTGGGTTGGACGCCAGCGACCCCGTTTGGGGCAAGCGGCAGAAAATGGATGGATGGATTCTGATCCTAGATCAGCAAGTTACCCTGAGGTACTCTTTATCAAGGTACCAAGTGAAAATGACTATATATATTTTTTTAAGTGAAGACCCTTGTCATTGGGAAACGTAGCACAGCACAACAAAATTCAACCTCTGCGTTTCACCCGTACACACGTGCAGCAGGGGGCGGCTATTGAAAGTGCCCGGGGAGCAGTGACTGGGACGGTACCTTGCTCAAGGCTACCTCGGGGCAACCTACTGGTGAGGGAACCAGTCCACCAGTCTTCCCTCACAATCTTCCGATCCGGGGCGACTCCCTCGCCACTAGAACACCACTGCCCCATTTGTGAACACACAGCACTCAGGGAACTACAAAGAAATACATCCTCTGTGTTTAACCCAAAAACACCATCCAGCAGGGGGCAGTCATATCCAGTACCTGGGGAGCAGTGATGGGGACAGTACCTTGCTCAAGGGTACCTCAGGGCAACTTCCTGATCGAACCTACTGGGAATCAAACCCAGGACCTTCCATTCCTGGGGACTCATCCCTAAACATTAGACCACCACTGCTATGAATGCATGAATGGATGAATGAAGGAAAATCTCATTACGCAGGACAAGATGTTCTTGGTATAAATGTCTCTTTATAATTTCTGAAAGAGTCCAGTTTTCAGAGCATGACTGACCTCATTTAGCACAACGAAATGTGCTGGATTTCAAAGATCAACTTGTTTTTCTTTTTTGTGTAAGACATGATCACTCTGTGGAGAAAGTCTGTCAGAGTAACACATTAAAAATAAATTAGGCAATAAATTATTAATGGTACTCTCAGGGTGCAAAATATGATTGACCCCTTAAAAAATGCATCCTTGGGGGGAAAATCATGTTAAAGGGAAGGAACAGCAGTGTGTATCACATGTTTATGCAATGGTGCGCTTTGGTCGAGTGTTTCGTTAAACCCCTGCTTCCCAGCAGTCAAAGATGTTTAGCGATACAACACAAAACCACTAAAATAATCAGGAAACACTGTTTCATGCTGAGTGTTTCACAAACTGGATCCTGTTTACTTGGTTTACCCTTCAATCCATCTACAGGAGAACAGGCTGAAGCCTGAATGTCTCTCATACAAATACATCTTTAAACAGCTTTTAACAAGAGACCTTCAGCGAGGCTGAAACCCTACAGATAAATCAATGAGCAGCAAACTAACAAAGGCTGACTCCACCAGAGAGACTCCATCAGCTTAGAGTCAATGAGTGTTTAAAACAAGAAGCTCAGAGAGGAGCCATTTGTGCTTCATATTCCTTAGAAAGAAAATGTAACTAATAGAAATCATAACTACAAATTTTGAAAATTTTGCAACCCAATAACTTTGTTGTTTATTCCTGCCATTGATTGATTGATTGATTGATTGGTTTATTGGTTGGTTGGTTGGTTGGTTAGTTTATTGGTTGGTTGGTTCATTGATTAATTTTTTGGTTGGTTGGTTGATTAGCTGATTGGCTGGGTTACTGGTTGGCTGGTTGGCTATTTTATTGATAGTTTTGGTTGGCTGATTGGTTGGTTGGTTGGTTGGCTGATTAGCTGATTGGCTGGGTTACTGGTTGGCTGGTTGGCTAGTTTATTGATAGTTTTGGTTGGTTTATTGGTTGGTTGGTTGATTGATTAATTGGTTGTATGTACACTAGTAAAAGTTTAAAATAGACACTGAAAGTGAAAGTGATAATGTGTCCAATTATCATCAATAACCTTTCACAGAACTTGATAGTAAACAATGAGATGAAAAAGTTGATTTGGGATAAAATTATCAAAGCTGTCGACTTCCTCTCTCACTCTCAAGCGTTTTTACCACTTTGATATTGTTCCCTGTAGAGGAGTGCCATCTGAACTGACTTGTGATATTAGAGACACCATTAGTATCTTGATGGTGGAACAGTGGCACAGTGTGTCTCCCTGTCAGGGAGAAGGTCCGGGGTTTGGTTCCCAGGCGGGGCGGTCCTGGTCCTTTATTTGTGGAGTGCACATGTTCTCGCCCGTGTCTGCTTGTGATTCCTCGGGGAGTTCTGATTTCCTCCTGCTGTCCAAAGACCTGCAGGTGGATTGGAGATGCTAAATTGTCCCCTAAGTGAGTGTGTTTGTGCTTTCATGGCATCAGTTGTGATGAGTAGGTGCTTTATGTCCAAAGGTTTGGAACGTTTCAGTTGCACTGATCTGAACAAGATTTGTAGCATATTTTAGCGCTCAGATCAAAAACATTCATAATCTGTTCTTAGTTGCTTTATCTGGGAGTGACAGTAACTATAAAAAGTGTTCCCCTTCTTGGATTGAACTTTATAAAATTGAAGTTTTAAATTAATGAATTCATTGTCAAGTAAATTTTTGTAAACTGCCATAAAAAGTCTTAAAATGTCAAAGTGAAAACATTCTACAAAGCAATGCCAATTAATGAACAATATATCACTAAATAAATGAGTGATTGCATAAATATTTGCTCCCTTCCAATCACTAATTCCATGTATTGCAGTCACAGCACTGTATGGGAGGAGTCTGTGTGGAAACAGCTCAAACAAGTTGGCCAAATTAAAAGTTGGATTTTGACTCCGTTCTTCTTTGATAAGCTGTTCAAGCTGTCAGGTCGAGGTTGCTTTTTCAAGTCCTTTTCAAATTCTCGGCTGAACTGAGGTCTGGAATTCTCGACCACTGCAGACCAGATCTTCTCCCAAGGTGTAGTTCTCTTGCAGACTGAATCAGACTGTCCTCCAAAACCTCCCTATATTTTACTTTCCACATTTCCCCTACTTTTACACTCTTAATGCCACGAAGCTCCACTGTGCTGTGACCAGACCTTCCCCCAGTTAAATTAGGCCTCTTACATGCTTTTGGGGAAACTCTAGTTGAGTCAACATGAGCTGATGAAGTCTCAGCTGATGAAGAATTAAACTTTTTCAATCATGGGTGTTGTTGCAGCGTCCTCATTAGTCTCTTCCTTAAAGTGAAAAGGGATTTTGTCAGTGTGAACACGGTGAAACACGATGAAATGCATCCTTGGATTATTTTTTACTAACACACACCGTCCAGCAGCAATATACCACACCCAGGGAGCAGTGAAGAGAACGGTATCTTGCTCAAAGGAGCCTCAGGGTGACCAACTGGTCCAGGATTTGAACCCACAACCTTCCGAACCTGGGACCGCATCCCTAAACACTAGGGCGTCACTGCCCCAGAGAGTGTTACTGACTCTGAAGAGGCTCCAGGGAGTTTAGAAGGCAGCGGGACGTTTGCTCAACAGGAAAAGAAAGTTGGAAAATATCATCCTTGTCTTTTCTAGTCTGCACCAGCTTCTTCTTCATTTCACTCTGACCACAAGGTCTTGCTCATGACATTTAAAGCCCTTAATGGCCACACTTGGCCTGTCTCACTGATCTCTCTCTCTCTCTCACTCTCTGTGAAATAAAAGCGCTTGACATGTTTTGCATGCTGGTGAATTGCTGATGCATTATCAACCGTTCGTGGCGTGTGTTGTGCTGCGATACACGGCAAATGAAATGCATACATTAAAAAACAGATTAGCAGCCAGACTCTGAGGCAGAATTCACTTAAACTCTCTCTCATCTGGAGTACCGTGATTGTGCAGGTCAGGTCTGAGGTTGGTGTGTTAAAATGTTTAGCTTTTTTTAATCTAAAAAAAAATATATATATATATTTTAATGCTTCAAAGGGCTGCATCTCAGACACACAGCAAGTCTGGCCTAAATTGCCCAGCCAGTGGTTTCTGTTCTAGATTGTCTAGCTTGGTGTCTGGACTAAACCTTCTTCTTAAATCTTCTGCATCTTCCTCCTTCAAACCGACCCCCTGCATGTCCTCTCTCACCACGTCCATAAACCTCCTCTTTGGTCTTCCTCTTCTCCTCTTTCCTGGCAGCTCCATCTTCAACATCCTCCTCCTGATATACTCCTCGTCTCTCCTCTGGACACGTCCACACCAACGCAACCTTGCTTCTCTAACTTTGTCTCCAACCTGATCTGTCCCTCTAATATACTCATTTCTAATCCTGTCCATCCTCATCACACCCAACGAAAACCTCAGCTCCAGCTCCAGCCCCTGTCTTCTCATCACCGTTTCCAACCCATATAACATAGCCGGTCTCACTACTGTCTTGTAAACCTTTCCTTTCACTTTCCTGGATTGTCACCGATCACTCCTGCTACTCTTCTCCACCCATTCCAACCTGCCTGCTCTCTCTTCTCCTCTCTTCCACACTCGCCGTTGCTCTGAACTGTTGATCCCGAGTATTTAAACTCCTCCACCTTTGTCTCCCTGCAGGTCTTGACTTATGGAATAAAGGATTAACAGTTTGGTTTCTGATCAATTTTGACAACAGAATAGATTAATAGATGCTACTCAAATACAGGTCAAGGGGGGCAAGGTTAATAATACTTCCTGTCATTTACAGCGCTAGAGAACTGGGTCTGTATTTACTACCGACCAATCACTGCCCAACACTAACAATCAATTGCATGTAATTTGGGCTGCTAAAATATTCAGCCGGTCACGGGAAAGAGAATTTTATTTAGTCTTGTGATTGGCACAGAATCCTGGAGGACATACATTTTTTTTTACTGCTTAGTACATTTTTTTTCTTTTTTCAAAGCAAACAAAAGCTGATATCACTTTTCAACAGAAGAAAAACAAAGGCAGAGGACAAACTGTAAGATTCTCAGTCCCTAAACAGCACCTGTTCGCTGACGGACAGACGGCTGTGAGTGTCTTCACCGGGGACAGGTTCATTATGTTGTATGTATACGATGGACTGTATTTTCTTCATTATTTAAGGAAAGATGAGCGATAATTAGCTAACGTTAGCGAGCGTCCCTCTTCTTTCCAAAAACCATCGTTAAGTTTTCAGACTGAAGATGAAGATCTTTAGCTGGAGAACTTCTTATTGATCCTTCGTTACATCACTGTTCACACAACCGTGTCCCAAACTGGACACTCACTCACTAGTGTTAAATAGTGCACAACCACTGGACACACTCAGTAATGTAGTGTGTAAAGTGTAGAAGTGTGCGGTTTGGGACGCAGCCCGTCCAAACAACGTGGTACCATGTGGTAAAGAAACTAAAAACACAATCATTTAAGCCTCAGAGCTCATATTTGATCAAATGTTTCACTGAAGACGCGTGAAGGACTGGGGAGGGGGAGGAGCTATGGCTACTTATCAATCAGTTATAAGACAAGAGGTGGGGCTACCGCTACCAGAAATCACAGGGGAAGGACTACGACACTCCACAGGACTAGGAGGCGGGGCTATGATTACCTGGCAATTAGGAGGAAGCAGGTGAGGGAACGATTACACAAAGTAATCACTTCTAGCCAATTAAACAACAGAGGGTTGTAGTACAGCTACTTAGCAATTATAGGGCAAAAGCTGGGGCTATAATCACACCAGGCAGGTACAAAGGGGCAATAGGGCTATTGCTTCCTACCAATTATTAAACAGGAGGGGGGTTATGATTAACTGGTAGTTAGAGGGCAGGAAGGCAGTTTGTTACATTTACAATTTTCAGTTTAGTTTCCAGACCAAAAGGCATCAAGAAAGCAAAGATTGGAGCTGCAATCACAGCAGGTAACCAAAGAGGAGGGGCTATGGCTACTTCATCCAATCAGTATCATGGCAGGAGGTGGGGCTGCAGCTACCAGGCAGTTAGAGGGCAAAAGGTGGGGTTATAATGACACCAGGTAATCAAGGGGGAGGAACTAGGTCTCCAGCTTATAAACCAGTTATAGGACAGGAGGTGGAGCCACGACTACCTGGCAATTCATAAGAAATTATTCATAAGGGCAGCGGTGGCCTAGTGGTCAGGGAGTCGGCCACAGGATCGGAAGATTGCGGTAGCCTTGAGCAAGGTACCGTCCCCGTCACTGCTCCCCGGGCGCTTTCATAGCTGCCCCCTGCTGTGCGGTGTGTGTTTGTGCGTGGGTTAAATGCCGAGATCCAATTTCGTTGTGCTGTGCTGTTTGTTCTCACAATGACAAGAGTAGTCACTTTCACTTCAGTTTCAAATGTATTTCTTAGCGCCTCGTTAAATAACAATAAAGTAAAATAAAATGAACAAACTTTCCAACCCCAAAGGCTTCCTCTTCAGACCGAGACGCTAAAAGGCCCAAACTCAAACCTGTGGAGGTGTTTACATCTCAAACACGGCCGGATGCCCCACGTTTCTGGATCTGCTGTTAATGTTCATCTGCGTCTCAAATATTCCAGCTCTTTAGCATCGAAACAAACAAACAACATATGCTAGCTCTCATCCCCATGTTTAATTATCCAGCCGTCTGTCGCTGGGTCTGTGTTTTGATTCAGGCATATGTGTCCCTAAACATGAACACTTTTAGAGGGTGACGCATGCTGGAGGACTGAAACACAAGAGACGGCAGGGCTGAGATGAATCTGAGAGCGTGTATTAATGCGACACTTACAGTATGGAGGCATACGGAGGTGATAAAGGTGTTAGGGATTTGGTGTGTAGGCGTCACAATGTGTCTTCAGTGCGACATTAACGTTCACTGCACACGACTCAATGAGACCTGGCATTAAACCTCGCCCATAAATACCGCGCGTGTACGCTTGTTCAAAAAAACTGATTAAGAATGTGCAACAGTGAACACACGTCTAGATTTTATTTATGATTCATTATTTATTTCTAGCAGGGAGGGTGTTAACTCACGGGCCATATTTTTAGAAACTTTATAAAAAAAATAAATAAACTGCTTCCACTCATTTGGCCACTTTATTAGAAATACCTATCCTGTGCTTCTACATTCTGGCCACTTTATTAGAAACACCTACCTAGCCTTTCTACTCAAACTCCACTTAATTAGAAACATCCACCTTGAACTTCTACTTCCTGGCCACTTTATCAGAAACATCCACCTTGTGATGCTACATTCTGGCCAGTTTATCAGAAACATCCACCCACATTTCTGGAGGATCCTCCCTAACCACGAGGCCATGGCTGCCCCAATAAGTATGTTTTTAATAATGAACCAATGTAGCACTGCACGTGAAGCAAAACTCTAGACTTCCATCATTCCTCCGCTTCCTCTTTGCTCCAGAGTTCTGATGGCGAGTGAATGATTGCAGGCGTTTGATGAACTCATATTCTCTTCGCTTCCAGCCGCCAGCCCAATAAACAAGCCGAGCCGCCGTCTTCAAAGGCCAATCACACGGCCGTCCTGATCTGTGTTGATAAACAGCTTATTGAGGAAATGAAAGGGTCAAAATGCTGCCGGATTAGGACTTGAATTAGGCTGGACCGCCTGGATCACTGCGGCAAAGAGGCGCTGGAGGGTTTTATCATGCCGTATTTTATGATCCCGTGACATTCAGCTCAGATGTTTGAACATCAGAGCTTGATCACCTCCGGCCGTCCATCACATCAGAAAGGAAAGGACTTTAACCCTTTCATTTCTGCAGCTCTTCCAAAAGTCATGTTCCAAAAGCATCGCCACCTCAATCATGTCAAGTTTTGAAGGAACGAAGGATGATTTTTCTACTCATAAAGTAAAGCTACATTTCTTTTACATTTACATTTACCTCTCGATCCAGAGCTCTGTAGGCAAGTACCTACCACTAGACCACCACCACCCCTTTTATGTTTCCAGTAATACAATGAATTCTGATATTACCGACCTAAAGCTCACAGCAAACGCCATTAATCTTGAATTCGTCAATATTTAATTCGTTAATCACCAAAACTAAATATACTTCTATTTTTTAATTTCAACCTAAATTACGTTTTACTGGATAAACTGAGAGTCGTGTAGATTCCTGAGATTCTCTTTTTGAATAAAAAGACAAAATGTGGTAGAGTTGCAAAATTTAGTTGTGTGAGTTGCATGTTCTTATATATATATATATATTGGTGGCTAAAAGATGGAAGGTGGAAGACGGAAGGTTCTCCAGATCTTCCTGAAGGACAGTGTTGTTGTCTCTCATGTTCAGTCCAGTCTCTGTACCTGAGCAGTTTGATAGTTCTGTGTTGGTTAATCCACACAGTGATCTACGTCTGAACCTTCAAGCAGAAGAAAGCGTCTCAGTTAAGACTTTTGCAGACTCTTCTCTTGTAGATGAGTGAATACATTTATATGTGAAAGTGAAAGTGACTAACTGTCATTGTGAACACAGTG